>JADLZK010010786.1:0-113122 GCA_015847255.1 Hyparrhenia diplandra
GTAATTTTGCATGGAGAGACGGATGAGAGGTTCCCCGGGCCGCTGGGCTGGGTACTCTGCTTCCTGCAGGCGAACGCGCAGTTTTGGAGAGCGAGGGCTTGATCGGACGCCACGTCGTTGTGTTCCTCGTCGAGGCAGTAACGATTCGAGTTAGCGCTTGGCCGCCTGGAACGGGAACGCTTCGGTTCACGGGACGGGTAAGGATCGGTGACTCGGCACATGGGTACATTGCACGCATCTTCGTCATGTTAGGCCGCCGCCGCTGCCGGGCATTCTCTCGGAGCGTGTCCGCGAGACCGGCAAAAGGGCGTGTTAGATGCCGCCCAGGTTGAGGTGGGCCGCGGGGCCCGCCCGCCCGTCACCGTCGCTCAACTTCAACCTCCAGGGCCCGCCCCCCCGCCCGCCGCTCCGCCCCCGCCGGTGCCGTAGGGCTCGTCTGAGCTCTCGGCGAGCCCTACGGCGCCGGCAGTCCCCCTTCCCTCCCTTTTTCTTCTCCTTTCAAACCCTAACCGGCCGACACCTTCTTCTTGAACTCCGGCTGAGCTCCTCCGCTTTCCCGCCGCCGACCAGACCCATCCCGGATGGGTCCAACCTCGGCCCGGAAGCGCAGCCCCCCCTCGCCGAGCTTCACCGCCGGCCGAGCCGCCCGCCCGCCGTGTCGACGGGCAGCGGCCGCCGGCCGGCGCCTATACCCGGCGGCGAGGATGTTTGCCATGGAAACCTCGCGGAATCCTAACCTCTACGGCGGCGGCGGCAACCCTAAAGCGGCCGCCCTCGCCGGCAACCCTAAGCGACGTTCGTCGTCGCACCTCCGCTCCGGCTCCGGCTCCGCCTCCAGCCTCCGGCGAGCGCCCCGCCCCGCATGCGGGGCAAGCAGGTCGCGGGCGGTCGGGCCGTGGGCCGCCCACCAGCGGGGTGGTCGGCGCGGGCGCCGGCGCCGACTGGTCGGCAGCTAACATTTGGCAGGCAAAAAGTACCGCGTGCTGTGGACGTCGTCATTCATATGAGATCGAGCACGTACGTTTGCATGTGCCCGGTGCTGAGGATGCTGTGGCCCCTCTGCGCGACGCCAAGGATGTACTGTATCATGTACCGCAGTGCAGTGCAGCGCAGCTCAGCTCCATCACACAGCACAGTACTGCAATGAACACAGCCAACCACCACGGTCCATGGGCATTGCGTACGGTGGTTCCCTGCCGGCCGGGCGTTGTCCAACACATATCTGGATCATCTGGATGAACGCCCTCTTCTTCTTTCGTCGCTTTCCAGAGAGTGGTGAAACCCCGTACAGGGCCTGTTGTACCAGCAGACAGTGCGCATTCCATCTGCACCCGGTTCACAAAACAAGGCGGATTCCTTCAGGCTTCGGTTAAACTTTCCGGCGGCCGGCCATCGACGTTTGGGAATTGGGACGGAACATCCGGTCGAGCTAGCACCGCTACACATGACGCCCCGCGAACCAGCCGAAAAATGTACTAAAATGTTAGAATTTTGGCCGTGGGATTTGCAAATCCCTGGTGTAGTTCTTCTCATGCTCATAGTACTGTACATGCCTCCGCCACGTGCATCTCAGAGCCTTCACTCTCCATCGTCCATGCGCCAGGCTCACTTGCATGCATGCTGCAGCTGGCTCCAGCTCCCACCTCCCATCCCATCGGTGCCGGTTGCCAGCCAATCATGCCACTGCCATCCCGCCTCCCACCGCGCTCCTCCTTTTAATACTCCACCTCTCCTTGCTCTCACTTCGAACTTTCACAGTCACACAAGCACGACCACGCAGTTCGAAATGGCGCTCGCCGCCGCCATCGTCCTCCTCTTGCTAATTCCTGGCCTTCTCGTCACGGCGATGGCGGCCACGCCGTACCCTCACGGCCGCGGCGGCGACCCGCTCGTGGGCGCGTCCAAGAAGTACGAGGGCAGCTCGGACCTGGTGGACCTCCGCTACCACATGGGCCCCGTCCTCTCCGCGACGCCACTCCGCCTCTACGTGCTCTGGTACGGGCGCTGGGACCCCGCGCACCAGGCGCCCGTCCGCGACTTCCTCCTCTCCCTCTCCGACCCGTCCCTCCACGTCCCTCCGTCGCCGACTGGTGGGCCACCGCCGCGCTCTACGCCGACCAGACCCTCGCCAACGTCACCCGCCGCGTCGCGCTGGCCGGGGAAGCCGCCGACGGGTCCGCCTCGCTGGGCCGCTCGCTGTCCCGCCTCGACATCCAGCGCGTGCTCGCCTCGGCCGTCGCCGCGGGCCGGCTCCCCGCCGACACCCGCTGCGGCGCCTACCTCGTGCTCACGGCGCCCGGCGTCGGCGTCCAGGACTTCTGCCGCGCCGTCTGCGGCTTCCACTACTTCACCTTCCCGTCGCTCGTGGGCCACACGCTGCCCTACGCGTGGGTCGGCCACAGCGGCGGTCGCTGCGCCGACGTCTGCGCGTACCCGTTCGTGCTGCCGTCCTACATGTCCCGGAGCGGCATGGCGGCGCTGAAGCCGCCCAACGGCGACGCGGGCGTCGATGGCATGGTCAGCGTCATCGCGCACGAGCTGGCCGAGCTCGCCACGAACCCGCTCGTCAACGCGTGGTACGCCGGGGAAGACCCCACCGCACCCACCGAGATCGCCGACCTGTGCGAGGGGGTGTACGGGACCGGCGGCGGCGGCGGGTACCCTGGGAAGGTGGCGGTGGACGCGCAGGGGAGGAGCTGGAATGTGAACGGGAGGAAAGGGAGGAAGTTCTTGGTCCAGTGGCTGTGGAGCCCAGAGGCTAAGGCCTGCGTAGGGCCCAATGCCAGTGACTAGGCTTGTTGGTCACTTCTAGCATGTACTGTACTGCCAATTAGTAGTAGACTTGTAGTAGATTCTTGGGGATTTGTATCTTCTTATATTTTTTTGCTTTATATATAAAACCTATTTAACTGATTATATTGTTAGCCGTATTCGGGAGTGATTGACAAAGTTCAGCGTTTTAGCTCAGCATTGAACAAAGTTCAGCAGTGGTTGTATGGTATGGTGCCACGAGTTTGCTTTTTGATTGTTGGGCTCAACTTGTATACAGAGTCCGGACTCCGGACCATGTAAGTCTGGACTCAACTTCGACGCCTCGTCCACACCATGCCATACAGAGTCCGGACACCGGGTCCGTACCGGGCAGCAGAAAAGATATAGCAGGGATCTTGTCTTGGTGACATTTGACACGTAGCCCAGTTGCCAGGTCCGTTTGCGGAATCGACTGTCCGTCCTCGTGAGCGACTACAACTACACCAGCATCACGCCGCGCGGTCAGAGATGAAGGGGAGGATGGGCGTCCCGCCGATCTTCGCCGGCAAGCAGCTGGACGACTACGACGGCTTGCCGAAGGCGGAGGTGGCCGAGCAGGTAGAGGCGCTCGCGGGGAAGCTAGATGCGATCGACTTCAACTTCAACGGAGGGCCCGCGGCACGCATGGCGGTCGACGACAAGGCGGCAACCTGGACGGTCAAGGTGAGCACGCTGACGGGCAGAGAGATCGGCGTCCAAGTCGCGTCGACGGATACGGTGGGTACGCTGAAGCTGCGCGTCGAGGAGCAGACGGGCATCCCGCCCGAGCAGCAGCGGCTCATCCTCGGCGGCAAGCAGCTCGCTGACAACAAAACCTTGAAGGAGAGCAACGTCCAGCCCGCTTGTGTTATCCACCTCGTCGTTGCTCTAAGAGGCGGTGGTTATAACGAGTTGTTTTTGAGCCGTTTAAGGTGATCATTGCCACAAAACTTAAACCAACTACGAGATTCTTTTTCTCCTTATGTATTATTGTAATTGATAGTAATATAGAAATAGAGATTTCAGTGAAAAAGTCATCTAATAGATCTTTTAGTTAGAGCACTCCTAATCCCGTTTTTTTGGAAATAAAAAAGGTGAAAAATACTTCACTAACGGTTCCCAAAACGAGCTCTCAAACCTCGGCACTTGGAATACCGTCCCCTCCTGCACGCAAATTTGCGCACAATCGCGACACTCCTATTGTCCGCGGAAAGAAGACTGCGGGGGGTCGCGCCTCCGTGAAGTTTGTATAACCAGTTGTAGTTCGATCTCACCGTGTCTCAGCCTCTACGCGGCGATGGTGTTAAGCTCGTCGAACTTCTGGACGCAGTTGTTGCAGATTGGACCAGTGCGACGCCTGCGACGGCAGGCACGTGTCGCAATACTTGACCTGGACTATGTGGCCGCCGGAGACAAGCATGTCCCTAGTGCACGACAGCCGGAGGTGCCGGTTCTCGATGCTCATCGCCACCCACTCGGTGGACGCCGTGACGAAGTCGTCATCCTCACCGACGACAACAGGGTCGCCACCGCCCCTCCGCCTGCTCCAGCAGGTGTTCGGGCCTTGTTTAGATTGCTAAAATTTCTAACCAAAACTTTCAAAATTTTCCAATCTCTCCCATCACATCACATTAAATACACCAAAAGACATATGTTTGGAGTATAAAATGTAGGTAAAAAAAGTAACTAATTACACAGTTTAGATATACATTACGAGATGATTATTTTGAGCCTAGTTACGCCATGGTAGGATAATATTTACCACAAACAAACGAAACGTGCTACAGTGTCCAAAGTCTAACTACAGTGCCAACCATTCCAAATATTTGCCATCTAAACAAGGCCGGCACGATCATGGGGCCCTGCTCCATGTTAGGAACAGGGAACGCCTGTCAGCATCGCTGATTCTGAAGATGGTGGCACAAGCCGTCGCCAGTACTACCAAGTCCAGGATGGCAAGGCCCAAGAAGACAAGCATTTGCTATCCGAGTGCGGAGTGGGCCAAGTAGCGCCTGCGTGCGTGAAGCGGAGGCGTGGCCTCATGTATATTTAAGAAACATAGAGAGAGAGAAAGGCATCAAGTTGTAACATCAAACTCCAATCAACCTTTCATCCGGGCTCTCCAGCCCGATTCTGTCCTCCTTCTCGTCTCCTTCCTCTTGCCGATCCCCAATTCCCCCCGTTTCTCCCTTGCTTGCTCCTCACAACGCCAGATCCTAGGATGCGATGCAAAGAATGGATGATTAGCAAAATCCCGATCATTGACGGTCATTCGGCCGGTTGAGTGAGTCAGGGCATGCACAATGTATCCAAAAAGGTGGCCTTAAGCATTCAATGCAGCTATAGAAATGCACCATACTCCCTCTGTCCCATGGAGTTCGCCGCTTTTTGACTTTTAAACTTCATGTTTAACCATCCGTCTTATTCAAAATATTTATGCAAATTATAAAATAAATTAATCAATATTCAAGTATCTTTATTGATAAAATAAGTCATACCAAAATAAATTATATTTGTGCAAAAAATTTGAATAAGACGAAGCATTGAATAAGATGGCACGGAATCGGGGTGACAAACTCGATTGGGACGGAGGGAGTAGACATTGTGAGATGCAGCAATAACTAAAGCCAAGCAAAAATTGACCATAAGCTTATGGTCGGCACTAAAAGATAAAAAATTCATTGAATCTGTCCTCCTCCTGCTCATTCTCTCTCTTCTGCAGGTTTGCACTCCCACCATCTGTTCTTTTTCTCTGCAGCTGTACTACATGAGACTCATCTTAATGCTCATCTGGAGCATGCAACAACAAAGGAGCACTGACACCAGTCTGCCGCTATTGCTACCATGAGACATAAACATTGCACTTGCCCTCAAGCAGAGCTTGCGGGCTCACGATAGCCCAGGAAGGAGATGACGAGCTGATTAATATAGCAACAACTAAAACCGCATCTTAATGCTCAGCAGGCAGGAGACGTTCCCCCACCATCGTCGACCTCTCACCTTGAGAGATTACCACCGATGGACCGGCTGATTTGGTATTTGGGAAGAGAAATATGAGGAAGCGTTGGAGATGTGCAGTTTTTTTTTTTTAAGAGAAACTCCAATAGTTTGCTAAATGAGGTTGCTATCCTTGAAAATTTAGCAAAACATGAAAAATTAGAGCATCTCCAACGGTTTGCTAAACCTGGATTGCTATTCTTGATATTTTACAAAAATAAGAAAAAACTAGCCTCCAACGGTTTGCTAATTGACTTGCTATTTTTTAGCAAGTTGTCAAAAAGCATCCTCCCACGCGCATATTTCCAACATTTTGCGAAATGAGGCTGCCATCTTTCCCAACTTGCCGATGTAACTCGTATGTCCGCGGAGAGGAGAGATAGCAAGTTACATGAAAAAATTTTAGCTCGTGTGTTCACCTCTTGAAAACTTACATCGGGAACCCTAAGACATAAACAAAATTATGTTTATGTCCTTTCACCTCTTCTAATACGGACGGATGCGCTGCACATACGAAGGCCAAGGAGGCATAAACATACGAGTTAAAATTATTTCGCGGTTGACAGGATGCCAAGGAGTTGCGCTCGCGACGGAGCCATCGTGCCAGAGCTCACCCGAAGCCGCACCGCATCTGCCTGATGCCTTGCTCGACGCTCGATCTGCTCTCCAGCGGCAGACGGGTGCTCGCCCACGATGGAGGCCGCTCGTCCTCCCCGGCGGAGCTCCCTCTCGTGATGTGGCCTGCCTCTCGCGACGCTGTCGGCGATGCTTCCCCTCATGGCTGGTGGAGCTCGTGCTTGCACTTGTCTGTAGCCCACGACGGTCGGCGGAGCTCGTGTCCACGTACGCCGCGGGCGACGGATCCCTCACGCTCACGCCTCGGCGGAATCGCGGAGCGCAGCGGCGTGCCACGGCGGACCATCCGGACGGCCATCGCCGCGATGAAAGCCCGGCGGCTTCGCGGACGAGGGCCGCCGCCCGGGCGTGCTCGTGCCCTGGGGCGCTCCTCCCATGGTCGTGGAGCCGCGTTCGCGGCGGCGAGCTTCGCTTGGCGGCCTCACGGCGGGCGGACCCGGCGACGGATGCCGACACTCGCCGCGACGGAGCCGCGGCGGATCCCACCATGAAACTTCGAGCGCCTCAATGGTGCATTTCATCCGTTTCACCGCATGGGAAATGCCGAGGAGGAGTTTCACCGTGGTGGAGCGATTTCCTTCTCTCCTCATCGTTTCATGCAAAAAATCTAGTCACCGATGTGGCACACTATTTAATGTGCATGAAACGCCGGTAAAAACTCATCGAGACCGACCTAAGCGAATTTGGGTAGTGGCGGGCCAACGGATTTAGCAAATATCGCACAAGCGCCCCGGGCGCGATCAAAAGGGATACCTGATACAATTATTTTCAAACCGGAGACAGATTTGATTTTTTTTTTAAAAAAAGATCGAATTTCATAAAAAATCCCTGGCCAGCAGATAGGCCGGGCTACCCTAAAATCTGGCCCAAAATGATTTTAGTACATCGCAGCCCACAAGAAATTTGGCCCAAACGAGCAACATTCACTCGTCCGCGTCCGCCCAGGATGTAACCGAGCCAACGCAACAGTGATTCCGCCACCAACCCACAACTGGAAGGAATCTGCGCGAGAGGTCGCGACTCCGGACCGGCCACCGCCGCCCCGCCGCCCCCGGCCCCTCCCGAGCACCGAGGTCGAGCATCGCGGAGATCCCCAGCTGGGCGCCGGCTGCCCGCCCCCACCCCTTCCGCCGCCTGTCCGCCTCGCCGAGCGGCAGCCCCGGTCTTGGGCCAAAACAACTGGGAGCAAGTCTTCAGACCCAGCCCAGAAGCTCCCCACCACAAGCCCAACTCTGAACCCGCAGCAGACGAGCGACAGAAGCCCTACGCTCTCCCCGGCCCTGCTCGGTCAGGTCGCGACTGCGGACTCCCCGCCGTCCGCGCGATTCCCGGTGCTCGCCGTCGCCGTCGCCGCTTTCCCGGCAGCGGGCAGCGGCTGCCACCCGCCCTCCCCACTTCCCCTCCCCTCCCCTCCCCGGCCGCCTCCTGCAAGCCGCGGCCGGGTCTCCTGCTGGCCAGGGCACCAGGCCAGGCTTCAGCCGGCCAGCCGCGGCCAGGTGCCCAGGTCTCCAGGAGAGGGGGTCACTACCTCGCGGGCTCACGGCTGCTGTCGCCGACGCCCGGTCGCCCGCCAGGCCGCCCCGCTGTCGCCTACGCCCGGCCGCCTCTTGCCCCGCTAAGAGTCAGAGTTCAAGCTTCAAGGTGAGAACATAATACAGAACAGTACCGTACCTGGTTGTTCAATTGCAATTTCAAATATTCAGTGAATGCCATGTAACAAGTAATAATCGCATTGCAATTTGCAATATAGGAGGGAAAATATTTTAGTATACGACTAGTAATATTTTTACCCTTCTATTATTTAGTTAGCCCCTCCCTTGATCCATTTCTGGATCCGCCACTGGAACTAAGAGTAGTTTAGCTGGTTAGGTGAATTGTAGGAATTTGTTCCCATGAGTTTAATTTCTGACCTGACAATGTTTTTTTATTCTAGAGTTATTCTAAGATTTAGTGACATTGTTTTTTCGGTGGTAAGCAACATGCTCCTCTTTGGAGTAAGCAAGCTTCTATGCTTCCTATATTTTGTGACTACTTCTCTCCTCTTTGGTAATCATTACAGACTTAATTGTTGATTGCTGATTCACAGCAGTACAAATTGATGTATAGCAGTACAGACTTCAAACTAGTTGTTAATTGATGTACTATATCTCTTGTCTCCTCTTCGGTCTTTGATGCATTGTTCATGTCTTGCACTTTTGGTCTTTCGGTTGTTTAATTAATGCCCACCAATTTTATAGAGGTGGCTAGCGTTTTGGGCGATCTCACCCCTCGCATCGCCTCATTCTGCACCTCTACTGCATGGTGGAACCTCGACTGCACTCTGCACCGTCATCCCTGATTCAGAAATGTCTCCCTGCAGCCTCCACATTGAGAAGCGGAGTTGATGGCGCCAGTTCCCTGAGTCTGCTTGTTGCTCCCTGACAGTTTCATCCACACCTGTGATGGACCAAGCATTGCCCACAGTGAGCCCCCTTGTTCCTCTCTGTTCTGTACTCTTGGCATGACAATATTTTCATTTTTTTCTATAAAAACGGAAGCAAAATTGTTATGCTCTGTGTTACATGGAAACATAATTTCTGTGGGTGTGATAAATACTTAAATAGAAACGAAACTACTGTAGGTATGTTAAATGGATTGCCCTGGTTGTATACAATGGTGAAGATTTCTTCTTTTTTGTCGTTTTCCTTTTGCCCTCCATAACTTATGTTTTATCTATTTCTAGTCAGTAAACTGCACCTGTTCTGCATGTACTTTCATTTCTCATTTGTTTATAAGAATTCAGATGATTATTTATCCAATAAATAAACAATAAAAATGAGTTTGTCTGGGATGATGCACATATGCAAACCTCTAGGTTGGTTTTGTTGCCATTTTATTTTGCTGTAATTGATGGTATTCACCCAGGACCCAAGCCCCAAGCCCCAAGATACAGCAGCAATGGACATTGAGCGATGCAGGATATGGTGGCCACGCCAGGAGCTGCAGCGCAAGCACAATCCATTCTCACCGAGGCTCGTGCTATTCGGATGGTTCTTCAGCAGTGCTGGTTCTATCGACATTGTCATCTCTGCAGTTGTGCCCCAAGACCACATCCTGCGCTCTTTTGCCACACTCGACACCCTCCAGGTCAGTATTAATGATTCAGGTTAAACACAGTTTACCATTGCTTCATTATTGGGTGGTAGATGCGTGAACTCATATTCCAGTAATCTATGTGCCAAATGCAATATTGTGAGATTACCTTTGTAAAATCTTAGTTGAAGATGAGGAAGTGGAAATTTTGTATTCTAATCCCAATGTAACGAGCTGCTTTAATCCAATTTAAAGTATTAAATGTAACTGATGAAGATTTAAGGTGCAGTTATAAGTTTAGTTTCTGTTCAGAGGAAATTAGCCATTGAAATTGTGCTGTCATTTAGATGTCCAATCCAGTTTACTGTAGGTTCTTGAATGATATAGTCATTTTTTCTCTGACCTATTGTAATAAGGGTCAAAGGGGCGAATTCTTGTATCTATTTTAAACGTGTACCCAAGAGGAGTTTCCTGTTCCTTTCAAAGGCCCCCTCCACCAGTAAAAGAATAAAGTGGGACTGTGTGCTGCTACAAGGCCAAGTTCATTTGGCTAGTTGCTTGAGTGTCTACAGCTGATGTTCTTTTTATATTTGTTGATTTGCTGTTAAAGAACAAAGAGTTGTGCTTCACAACAGCTGAGGTATGGGAGGGAGGGAATTAAGTGGCTTCGAATCGAAGGGCTATGGTTCCTTTCCTGTATGTTTTTTTTTATTATTTTGACATGCATAACTCAAATCCACCAAGCTTGTGTTTTTCAGCAGAATTTTGTTTCCTTCTTCTAGCATGAAAAAAAATGTTGAAGCTCTAGCGCTAAAATAATTTTAGCAAATGACAGTTAGCTACCTTTACTGGTGATAACTTTTACTTGTGCAAATACTACTTAGCCGCTTCTTCTGGTGATTACTTTTCTCATGCAAGTGCTGGTTATCTGCTTTTGCTGGTCGCATCCTTAAATCTTCTGGCCTTTTTTATATTGAAAGGAATATTTGTCGTGGATCACGTTTTGTTACCACTTACCAGAATAGTTGTGCTCAATGTTTGCAACCTTCGTTTGCATACTAAAAAAACCTGCTTTTCATCTATAATTTCTCCATTCTAGCACTTTTGCTTTCACTCTACTCATGGTAATTTGATGCGATTGAATATATTGCATAACTGTTCATTTAATGTTTTAATGCACCTATGTTCGGGAGGCTTTGCACTTTTGTCATTTTAATTCTCCATGGCTGACTTGGAACATGTAGGCTTTAAGATGACCTTTTGAACAGCCCACTGTGCAGTTGTTAGCTATAATCATGTGTGTCCATGCTAGTGTCCAGGTTCACTGTGTCTAGGTGCAGTCTTTAGTACTAGCGGATTTTCAGCTAGTAGATAAGGAGAATAATAGTCAATCGTAGGAGTTGTGACTGCAGTAATTAGGAGGATCATGGCAGGTGTATCAGCTTGAAGTTGATCATTTGTGATGTCGTAGATATTAGTGCCTCCAGCCGCTTCGCACGGCTTGATCTTTTCAATACAGCTGAAGCTAACATCCTTGTATGTTCACATGTATCGCCTGTTGTGCTTCGTTTGCCACCACACACTACGTCATTGCCGGCATTGCCATAGCTTCACACTCACACTGCCAATTACTTGGGATAACTTCACACCATCAATTTCTAGCAGCTTCATGTTGCTGTATACTTCTGATGGCTTCACACACCATCACCTCGTGGCAGCTTGCAACCACTACCATCACCTAGAGGCCTCAAAGCACTGCCTCTTGAGAACCTCAAGCACACGTTGCCGACATCCCCGAGCTTGCCACCAGTATCCTTGCTGTCAATGTTGTTGTACCTCGATAGTGCACTTGACAACACCTTGTCCTAGGATCTTCGGGCTCTGACACCAATTTTTGGAAATCACTTATCACTCCCTCTCCTTTCTTCAGTATTTATTACAAAAACACACTAGGAAATCACTCCTCTGCCTTCAATGTTTATCACAAACACTAGGAAATCACTCCTGCAGAAGATAGCTGTTCTTTAAGCAAGTAGCAGTAAGCTGGTTATGTTAGAACACATTTTGTAATCCTCAAATTTTCATTCTAATTTCTCATCATCCCACCTGCTCCCCCCCCTAATTTCCCTATTCAACCGCCTAGGTGGTAATGCCTAGTTGCCATTTAGCTGCTCTGGTTTTCCTACATCAGCATAGTTGGCCCAGGTGACTGCCTTCATGGTTTCGGTGGTCTATTGTGCATTTGTGTGGCTTGTTGAATGTTGACTGACTTCAGTTTGCCAATATCACATCCACCAGCAATCTTAAGGGACATGGGAAGAGGGAAGGTGGAATGACACTGATGTCAGAAACGGGAAGCCAGGACTGCAGGAGTGGTGATGATGACTTTAGTGGTGGTGGATCGGAACAGTGAAGGGAAAGAGATTGTGGCTTGGGGTTTGGATGCTTAAGTTGCTCCCAGGCCAAGTGGTGGAGTCATGGTCTTTCCTTTTCATCCTACATCCCCCATTCACTCTTCTCTGTTCTCACCTTGTCACCTTCCTGGCTTCCTCCTTCCTCTCCTCTGGTCCTCCCCTGCTTCCTCCACGAACTCTGGTATAGTGGTGCTTAGCACATAGCATTTTTTTTAAAGTTGGTCCTATCTTTAACATGCATTTGCACTAAATTACTTTTTTCTTGAGTTGTTCATGATTTTGTTTTGAGGGCCATCTCATCAACTCCAGCGGTTTCTTTGCTATGTACTTCTCCTTTTTCCTTGCTTGGGGGAACTCCAGTAATCTACTGCTGAAATCATGTTATGTTTATCTGTTTCGTTTAATTTGCAACATACATGTTGAAAGGCAGAACCTCTTCTGTTTTTTTGCTCATCTACTGATGCAGCTGCTAAAATTCTCCAAAAGAAAAGAAAACTGCTGCTAGAGTATGTTTATCTTGGTTGCTTATATTTTCACAGCTTCTTCTTTCAATGTTGTCTCTCATGTTAGAACGTCGTCCTTTCCTCAAATAAAAGGATGCCAGTACGCCTGCAAGAATCTGCTGCATTTACCATTCGGGGATTGTGGCCAACACCCCCCTAAAGAGTTAGAAGAATACTGCTTTAATAAATTAGAGCAGCTGCCCTTGGATGCAAACTTTGTTCAGAAAGAACATTTTGACACAAGAATAAACAATGCCATGATTGGATCAGTTAGGAATGGGAATCAGGGTCCAAGTTATGATCATAGAAGATGGGGATGCGATTGTTCTATGTTGGATGGTTTTCTGGATGCTTGCAGAAATTCTGCAGTCAAAGAGGGCAGTTGGGTGCACTTGTGTTGGAAGTTTGGAAATAACCTTAAGAGCAACCTGAATCAAGTTCCAATTCTTCACCATTTGTATCTTGATGGCCAACAGATCGAAAAACAATCGTTGCCACGTATGTAAGTCAAGGCTCTGTTTATAATATCCTTGTATTAACAATTTTTTGAACTGTCATGTTTTTACGCCTCTTCAGTTATTCTTCCTTTTGCTCTGACAAATTGATGAGATCTTATTCGGTTTATTCTAGGTTATACTATATGAGGTTCCGACCATTGGCAGAAACCATTTTTCACTAGGTTTGGATGCACCTCGTAAGTTGAATGTTTTCTTTCAAAAAGCCAAGTTGGATAAATGATCTACAAAAGCAACCGTCTTTTCTTGATTTGGTATGTGCATGAGTGGTTTTGCATGTTATTTATTCCTTTTTTTTTTGTTAGATGGTCTATTAAGTCAGTTCATGTTTGTTTGAAGGATTCTATTGTTTTGGCACTTAATTGTTCAAATGCAGCTAGACTGCCAGACACTCAGGAATGTTCTACCACAAGCTCAGCTTATTTCATCTTCGCATCTGTGTAAGCACTATTGTTAGCCTTCTCCATTCTGCTCCTTTTGTCTGCTCTTACCTTGTTACTTACTTATTCAGATACGACGTCTTTGTTCAAGTAACATGGCACTGCGTGGGGATATTTTTGGCTTCAGCATCAACTATTCTCTACATCATGATTCTAATGTTCCGGAAATGTTTAAGTCATATGCCCCAGTACTTGATGCTAAATAAGGTTTTCAGGCATTCATGGAATAACATTCATCTTCGCAGCTGTCAAATTCTCTACTGGCCAATTGTCCTCCAAGATCCTTCCCTAAGGTAAATTGATAGTGAACCATAGCTTCTTAATCTGCACTGTAGCTTTAATCGCTGTTTTAATCTGTTGTGTTATATTGGCATAAAAAAATAAAAATTTGTGCTATCCTTATAAGTTAACATATACCAGGTAATAACATAGTGATTCTGTTATTACTAATTTTACACAGTTATTTTAATATGGAAAAGAAAGTTTACTGGTTCACTTCCATTTTGTTGTTTCCTGTAATCTTTGTATTATGAATATTCAAGTGCATTTACATTCAGTACATAGTAGTTATCATATACTCCAGTGCAGATTATTGAAAATACTAAGCTTCACTTAATTATTATCGGCTCAGCTCCACTGTGAATGTCGAATATGCACACAAAGCTGCAATTCGGAAGCATGGTTTGTGGTCAAGTATCATTGTGGATCTCCTGATGGGTTTTGTCCTTGGAGCAGCATTCTTGTTAAATACAGAGACTATTTGTATTTGGACTGTTGCTCTTGCCCACCACATGACAGAAGCAATCTTGAGATCCGGTTGTGTGTGGCTGATGGGTGTTCCAGCTGGTTTTAAGCTGAATACAGAGTTAGCAGAGCTCTTAGGCACGATTTCTCTTAATGCAGTTCAAATTTACTCTACCCTTTGGTTCTTCGTGGGAGGCTACCTGGGGCATATAATTCAAGGCATTGCAGTCTCTGGAATTATTTTAGGTCTGACAGCTCCAGTTTCATTATTTATTGACATTATCCAGCTTGCTACGTTGCATGTTACCATGCTTCACTGGTTAATCTCATCGTTATATTCTAGACAGATTCAGACAGTAGCATCATTGTGGCGTCTTTTCAGGTAACATACTCTTGTTGCACTCATGTGGTCCTTGTCGAATAAGAGGGTACTAACTGGAACCTATGTTTATTACTTAATCATATGTTCATTACTCAATGACTGACGAGTTGAGCAATTGCTAAACATTAGTTCTGATATCACCTTTTCCTCTGTAGTTCTTGGACAAAAATATGTTTGGTTATACTCCCTCTGTCCCCAAAAGAATAAATTCCTAGCAAGTTTATGACAGATTAGTATAGCTACCAAATGACCATATTACCCTTAATTAATTTGAGTCCTACCATTAAGTTGCAGTGTTGCACACTAATTGGTGTTTGGGTTATGTGCTACATGGGAGTAAGGAAGGGGTTTGAATATACCAAATTTTGTGGTTCTTAAATCCTCAACATGACACCGAGCTGAGCTAGTTTGGCAAACAAAAAGATTTGGGCTGAGGGAACTGCCAAGTTATGTGTACATGGAAAAGTGACGCCTTGACTAAAATCCTAATCATCCACAATATAAAAGTAAAAAAACCCTGGCTAGATCACTTTCCCTAACTAATGACTAAATGAGACAAATTCTGTGAATCTAGAAATAGGAATGGGATCATCACTTTGGATATTGCCATCAGAATGTCGGTGTTCTGTAAAATACAAGGGACAGAATGAGTCCATTTCAATAGCCGGAGGAAGAGGATGCGGTCATGTGTATCGCCTGCATCGCCTGATTTAATACCATTAGGAGCAAAAGTAATGGGGTGGTAAATTTGGAAAGCCTCTCTTTCTTGCCATGGTATCTTACAGAATGTTGATTTTTATTTATGTAAGCGATTATCTTTTGATGCTCTGGAACCAGTTTTCCTTAAAATTGTCACTGGATGTTGGAAATAAAATATTTGACCATAAAACACAGATTTTCTTTGCCAGATTACAACTATGTCAAGAAGGATAAGTTTGACTGTGATTAGTTTGCACTTCTCTCCATGTATCGAAGCTAGTAATGGAGCCGGATAACTTAACGTGTGTAAAAGCATAATGCTTGCCATAAAACATTAGCTTTTTTTTAATATTGTTTCTTATCATTTTTATTGTCATTTTTTTTCATATTTGCTTTGTATGTTTTCTAACACTTGCTTCTGCCATAACAGAGGGCGCAAATGGAATCCTCTGAGGCAGAGGTTAGATAGTTATGACTACACAGTTGAACAGCACGTAGTTGGTTCCCTGCTGTTTACACCAGTCCTACTTCTTATACCTACTACTTCTGTATTCTATGTATTCTTCTCTATCTTGACAACAACGGTTATCTGGGTGTGTGTGATGCTGGAAATTGTCATCGCTGTAATCCAATCCACTCCTTATGCTGAGTTAACTCTATGGGTGATGAGGAGGCACAGATTTCCTGCTGGATTGTTTTTCCTTCATGTGTCATCAAGTGGACATACTTCTGAAGACAAACTATCAGAATCATTAGTTTCAGAACTTCATTGCAGCTATGCCACTCTTGGTAAAATGTTTCTCTTGACTTTGGCTTAGACCATTCTTATCTGAATGGTTGATACATTCTTTGTTGGATACCTAATTTTACAGTAAATGCCACCAACAACATGTCCATGTCGTTCTACATGCCTAGTTTCTGTTTATTTGAATCATATATATTATGACATGTAGTTCACAACAAACTGAAGCCCAAATATAAATAGCTTGCCCAAATTTCGAATAGTTCTATTTTGTGGCCCAAGGTTTATGTTCATATCACCAATAGTGTGCTTAGTTTTTGTCAATAGAATGCATTTTACAGAGGCACTAGCCTGCAGTTGCTTTTTTGTTGTTCCACTTGCTCGTAATCTTCCTAACGTAAAGGATGATATGTGCAGTTCAAGTAATCAGATCAAGTTATGAGAGAGTTTTCAATAGGACTGGTTACTCCTTTTTGCAAACAATTGGCATACGGGATCCTTAGCGGTGAAAGGTATAGCACAATCTATCAGTTTGATTTTTACCCTTTTGATGGCATTTGTTTTAAACTCCTATGTTTCTTTGTTCAGGGTTCCTTCATCACTGCATCTGCAGCCGTCTCCCTCATTTCCCTGGTTGAACATTGGTATCATGGAGTATTGGATGCACTGTTATGTTTGTGTCCTTCAGTGTGCACCAAGGAGGTGATTCAATGAAGTTTTGCATTAGCCTTCTGTTTTTATTGCTTAATTTAGCAACATAGTGAAAATTTGTTGCCCCATCTTTTATGCAACACTAATATGGCTAGTATATTTTTATCGCATGCCACCAAATTTTTACCTGATCATGCTCGTCTTTGACCAGGTTTATAGAGAAGATGTATTTCTGATACCAAATGAGCATAGTACGAAATATATTTCATGATGACTCTAATGATACTTATCTCGTATTGTAAATAACTAAATATGAATACTTTTTATGTCACTTAGTTAGATCTTAGATGTTTTGATTTACGGCAAACTAGAATGACTTTCTTTTTGGAAGTGATTGATTACTCAGCTGTCATACTCATGCATGCATCAGCTTTTATACGAACAGAGCAGTCACATTTGAGCTGATCCATTTTCTCATATGATTATCATACATTCCCTTTCTTGTTATAGTTATCGTTTGCAGTTTGGATTTACGAATGAGATCTAACCAATTGCTGATATTTTCAGAGGTCCATGACGATTGCATTTGAATGAACGATTTTGGTTTCAGTAGAGGTTTTTCTAGTGGTGGTTGATTGTTCTGGAGGAAAGGAGGGTCATCTTTACACGCATGGAGCCGTTTTCCTTTTAACAGTAACAGTAGCGGTACAGATTTTGAGTCAGCTGTAATTTTGTAGTTATATATGGGATATGCACGATTATGGTGATGCTAGTTGACACTTGTGTGCTAACTGTGTTTTCATGAAAGTAACTGAATATCAGCTAGACTGACGGGTGAGAGAAGAACTGATGCTCTGCTGGAAAGATGCCTCATTGTTGGTTCACGCTAATAGCTTTTTGCAGATGGTGGGTATCTGCCATGCTGGCCACACTTGGTAGCAGGATATTTTCTTTTCAAATATTTGGTGCTACCTGACCTTGCTTACCCAAAATGTCGAGTAGCTTTATGCATTGGTTATATTTTTGGACAATGTATACCAACGTAGAAATCGTAGCGACCATATGCCGCTAGAACTATACTATGTGTTTTAATATGTTGTTTTGTTGTGATAGAAAAACACTATACTATGCCTGATAAGTCGGGTTGATAAGTTTAAGCGAACAGAGAGCTCGATTTTTAGAAACTAGATAGAGGTAAAAACTAGTTTTTAAGAATCCGAAACTGAAAAAAGAGAGGCTGGGTATGTAATCGGACTGGACTCTACGATTACCCGAGTCTCCACACGTACGGATTTGGGGAGGGACACGAACCCTTGAGTCCTACAAATCCACCCGACCCTAGGGCAAGAGGGAGACAAAGGAAAGGTGAGCCAGCAATCTCGTCGACAGCTCGACGAGCAACACGCGAGTAGTAATAGATCAAGAAGGCGAGCGAGGGACTAATAACTAGTGGACTCGACGAGATGAAGACGATCATCATGATCAAGTACGAAAACGGAGGGAAGACGTTGCAGAACTCGCTGGTGGTGGATTCCGACGATACGATCTACAGCGTCATGGCCAAGGTAGAGGAGATGAATGGCGTCCCACCCGTCTTGCAGATGCTCACCTTCGACGGCAAATCCTTCTACCACGACACGCCCGGGACACTGGCCGAGAACAAGCTGGTGCCAACTATATCCTCTTTTTTTGCGAAACTGGTGCCAACTATATCCGTGGAGGACAGCGACCGGTACACGTACACGGCCTGTGACATGCTCAGGAGGGACACGCTTAGGAACCTGGGGTTCTGCGTCGACGACGACCTGTTGCCCGACGCATCCGTGATGCAGCAGCTGGTCCGCTCCCGTGGCCAGAAGATGTTGATCTCCCTGACGGACTACATCAGGAAGGACGGAGCCGGGAGGAAGATGATGCTGGTGGTGGAGCCCGGGGACACGGTGGCCAGCCTCAAGGGAGCAGGTGCAGCGCCGCCGGCGCTACCCGCTGGCCATGCAGAAGCTGGAGATCAGCGACGCCGACAACCCGTACTACTCGACGAGAAAGATGGATAGGCTCGACGCGACGCTGGCGGACTACAACGTGAAAAAGGACTCGATAATCCGCCTGGATATGAGCAGGGAGTTTGCCATGCTGGCCGATAGGGAGGAGCGGGGGAAGGTCTTGAATAAGGAGATTGCTGCCCCCGGCGAGCAACAGCAGCGACGACCAACTCGTACAATGTTTGTGATGACGCCTCGGAGGGAGATGAAAAGGCTACAGGTGGATCCCGGCGATACGGTTTACAGCGTCATGGCCCAGATAGAGGAGATGACTGGCGTCCCACCCATCTTGCAGATGTTCAAATACCATCACGTCCCATTCAGCTTGCACGGGATCGAGATCGACAACAGCCTTCGCATTCCTCGCATTTGCAACAAAGAATTATACTGGGCCGTCAAAAACAAAGAATTCTACTACGACACCCCCGGGAATAAATTCGATGGGATGGTCCGCACTGCTCGCGGTGGGCACCTGTAGTCTAGGTCTGACGCGTGTCCCGTTTGAGCCGCAGTCGGCAAACTCGGCTTGAGGTGCAGCTCGGCTCGTAACTCAGCTTCGCTCCCAACACCACACACGGACAGACCCACTTTGGTTCCTTTCTTCGTAGAGAAGGATCAAGGCACGGGCCCACCTGGTTCCTTGAGTACTCCAGACTTGCGAGAGAAGGATATCGATTTCCCGCGGCAGCAGTTCGAAATCCAGATCGAGACGCGTGATATGACATTCGCGGCTCGCCGGCGGCGCGTCGCGATCACATCCACGCCGCCAGATCAGCCGAGTGCAACGACTCCGACGACCCCGTCACGCAGCACGTCGTGTACCGCCACCGCGTGCTCAGGGGACGGGTTCAAGGCCGGCAACCTCGACACCGCTCCGTCGCGCGGGGCCGGCCGCAACTACATCTGTCGCGACCCGATCCTGTCGCAGACCAGCGCCCGTCGTTGTTCGTGGACTCGCCCCGTGGAAGCTCTCGCCAAGGCCGAGCGCCCGTCTTCGTATGCAGACCAGCTCCTAGCGCTGCCGTCGTCGCGCCGCCGCCTCTTCGACGAGACCATCGTTGCCGCGGCCCCACCTCTTCGTCGGTGCTTCGCGAGGAGCCACCGAAGCCGTTCTCTCCTGAACATGTTCTGAAGAGACGAAGGCGGGGGTCGGGACCTGGAACGCACGGCGTCGCTCTTCAGCACGCCTGGACGTGCTACTGATACTACGGCGTGCCAAATCCCCTCGTGACCACTGGTGCAGAGAAAAGGTGCGCTCACCTCATGTTCTGTCTTCCTGATTTGGGAGAGAATTGACGAATCTGCAGACAGGTCTCCAGGACATGCAGCAAAGAAGAAGGAGATCGAGATGCTGGAGATGGGCGGCGCCATGGCAGGTGAAGGTGCTGGAGCGGTCGTCGTCGGCGTAGCGGTACGCGCGCGGGCACGCTGACTTGAACACGGACGAGTAGGCCGTCGGGCGGCACGCCGTGGGCGTCGCGTACGTGCCGCTGCAGCAGTACTGGTCCTGTCGAACGCCTCGCACGCGCTCCGGCACGCCACCGTGGCGGCGCACTCCACCTGCAGGCTGCAGCTCTCTGGGGCACGCTGTCACACACAGACACAAAGCTTCACGCATCAGAGCAGCTAGCCGACACTAGGTTCTTCTATTTTCTATAATTGATGGTTCAATTTCTCGATCTTGTTGACGGCTTGCTATTGGAATGGATGCTACATGCCAGTGTTGCTGTTGTTCGAATTTTAATATCAGATGATCTTGACATGATTTGTCTTCATGAATTTTGGAGCAGCTCAGCTTTTAGCATGCGTTCTGTGTCTTCATGTTTGTCTCACGAAGCATATATTCATACTTTCTTTTTAAAACTGGTGACATCGCTAGATCTTATAAAACTGGTTGAAAAAACACTACTCATGCTGACTCCAGAACGACTTTGATTATCCTTGTGAATTGGACTGGCAGGAACACAGGCATCAGGTGATGAACCTGAGAGCAGAATGTTGCATGCTGGTATTATACATTTAATTAAAGTAGTAAGATAACAACAATCCATCACAGGTTTTTTTTACAACAAACATCAGCTTTATTCCTTTGCGGCAAACTGCCAAGAAGAGGGTAATACATCTCATAGAGTACTGGGTGCAGTGCATCAGACAAGGTGCAACTGCAAACATGATTACTGTATAAGCAAGTTACAGAAAACAAGCCAGGCGAACTGAAGTTCGATCTAAAAGCTCTATTTGCTAATGGTAGTGTTAGGTAATGTTTTGGCTTCTATCAATCTTAAAGATCTTGTAGTGTATTGCGTTGACACTGTTGAAGAAGCACTGCATGAATGGTTTGATCTTCCAGTATGGGGGTTCTTCATCCTTGCTCCTGGAAAGATAGGCTAATAGAATTTGGCTGTCGGAGTAGAAGGACACCTTAACTGCATTTAGCTTGCTTAGAATGTCAGCAGCTAGCTACTGCTTCGCCCATAAGCACTGAGCTGCAGTTTGGGAGCTGAGCCTGAATGTCGATCGTGATTTTGTTGACAGAATCAACAATGTGTATTCCAGGCCCTGCCATCGATTGATGCTGCAAATTATGGTCTGGTACTGTTGATGCATCCGTGTAACACTCAAATTGTAGGTTGGGCCGGTCATGTTCCTGGATGGTTGTGTCCTCGCCTAGCGTGATGACAACAGCCTCTTGTCTTCCTGGTTGGAAGCGCCCTTGTATTTCCCTGCACAAAAGAACTCCAAAGAGAATGGATCTGTTTCTTTGGTGGATTAGATGAAAACCACACAACTCTTGCAAATTGAAACTTCTTTGTAAAATACCTTCTCTTTGCGGAGATAGACCCAGTTGCCAAAGCATTATGAAATTTTGTCCTGCAGTGGCATATATGTTATGATCGTGTTGTATTGAATAAAATTCAGATAGCATCAAGTATTTGACTATTTGTATCTTAGCTACAGCATTCAGGAGTTAATGAAGTAGAACCAGCTGTTGTCGATTGCAATGTGATGGTAGCTAGCATCACCATGGATCGTTAATATAGCCTTTGGAGAAGATCAAGCTGTTCACCTAGCTTGTTAACTCAAAGTTCGTGCTCTTTGAGCGAGATGTCCTTCTCATTCAGCTCTTTCAGCAATGACAAGCACTGCATCTGAGCTGACTTGGCTGATGCAGCACTTGCTTCTGCTGTAGCTTGAGTAAATGACAGCTGTGTTCTAAGATCATCCAGCTCATGGAGATACTGTAAATGACAGGCATTTGGCTTGCCTGGATAAAAGAAACACTTTTTATAACCAAAATCATTAGTCACTGACACAGTGGCACTCGAAGTAGGAATTCAGTAGACATGACCAAGCTTTGATTAGTAAAAAAGAGAATCAGGAAAACAAAGTAAATCAAGTTAAAATTTATTTCCTGATCAAAAGTACCAATGGTAGCTTTGCAATAAAAAATATTGTCTCCACATTGTCAGTGTTGTATTAAGTCAACATTTATTGGACTCTGTAAGTATTATTTAATTCTTATCATAAGGAGATTCGTAGTAAACAAAAATAAGATCAATTGAAGGCCATATCTCCAATAAATTGCAAGAAGTGGTGTATTTTGCTGTGAAAGCTCTTTACCTGTTCTGTGCTACTTGTAGATGAACGTAGTTGCTCATCCTTGCCCTGTAAGCATTTCTGCAGCTTGCTTACTTCCTCTTCCATGCTCTTCGCTTTTGTCTCTGCCACCTGTTAACATTTTTCCTAGTCAGCACAAACTCCACAGACAGCCCTGAAGGTACCAATTACAAACCAAAGACTAACCTTTCTAGTTTGTGATTCCCTTACAAACAACTGTTCCTGGGAAGCAAGCTTGTTCCTCACATCCTTGAGCTCAGCTGCCAACGACACCACGTTCCTCCTAAAGCTCAACTTCTTCTCCGTAAGATCCTTCAGCAACGGATCCAAATCTGACGACGAAGAAACTGATGAAGATGGCAGTGGCACCACCTTCTCCGAGACTGACATAGCAGGCCACAGAACAGGGAATAAATCTGAATCAAGAGCAGAATAGTATCCAGTTATCCTACTGCATCATTGCTGGATGAATAAAAGCAACTAAACCTTTTTCGAATGAAACACAAATATGAACCAAACTGTATGTGCAAGCAGGTAACTCGGCCTCTAAATCGAAAAACTAGATCAACAAATCATCGTTCCTGCAACGATCCTGGAGACCACATCAAATACCATGGAAACCTCACAGTATACAGACTAAAAGCAGGAATCTAAGTAGCAACTCCCAGCAAGCTACTACATACAGATGTGCTGAAATGTCAAGTTAGTTACATTATATTCTCCATTTGTTTCTGTTAATAAAATCAACTGCACAAAGAGATACAACTCCCTAGAAATTGGAAGTAAGGAGGCACGTATCTTTACCAGACCTGAGTGAACCCTCCGACCTGCTGCTCCCGAATGGAGCTAAGGAAGGGTCGTTGGTGCCGCGCCGCCGGAGAGGCGAGGAGAAGAGCATCCAGCGCTGGGGTCCTCCTTCCTCTCCCTCTTCTTCGCCCAACACCACTCCGGCGGGAGGCGTTGCTTGGCGGGAAGTCCGTGGCGTACCTCGGCGGGGAGGGGGCGGGTTGGCGCTTTGGCGGGGAGCTCGGGGCCGGAACTCTGCGGGGCGGGGGCGGGGGCGGGCCAGAGCTCGGGGGAGGAGGCCGGCGGCCGTGGTCCGGGAAGGCGCGCTTGGCGGAGACGCCAGCGGATGCGCAGGCGTCGGCCGCCGCCGCCGCCTTGGGGGCAGCGGGCCGAGGGAGAGCGCGGCGGCCATGTCCTCCTCGCAGTCCTGGTCGCCGCGGCGCTCCGTGAAGTCGATATTGGATTGTGACGGCGGCGGAGAGCGGCTCAGGTGGATGGGGCGTGAGCGTGAGCCGTTCGTGAAAGTTTGGAGCCGAGCACTAACAGCTTCAGCCCGCGAGCGAGTCGACCAAATCAGCGGCTCCCAGTTCTAGCGAGACAGGACACGCGGCATGCGGGGATGTTAGGTGCCCAGTGGGGACTGTCCCCACTGAAGGACGCTGGTGGACAACAAACTGGTGGACCTGAGCAACGCGGGCGACCCGGTTTCTGTAGACCTGAGCTGTGACTGCAGGCGAGGCTGGGGCTCCATAGGAAGACGCTTAGGAACCTGGGACTCAACGCCGACGACGACCAGGACCGCGAGGACCCATCCGCGTTTTGGCGCCTGGACTACCCTGGCCAGGAGAAAACGTTAATCACCGTGACGGACCACATCAGGATGGACGGAGGCAAGCGGGAGATGGTGCTGGTGCTGGATGCCGAGGACACGGTGGCCAGCCTCATGGAGAGGGTGCAGCGGAGGCGGCGCTACCCGGTGGCCATGCAGCGGTTGATGGTGAGGGACGCTGACCACCCGTACATGGACAGGCGGATGGATAAGCTCGACGCGACGCTGGCGGACTACAGCGTCACAAAGGACTCGCCGATCAAACTGTATATGGACATGGAGTTTGCCTTCCAGGCCCATAGGGAGAGGCAGAAGGCCGACAAGGCTAAGGAGATCACCGTCCCCGGCGAGCAGCAGAAGCTCGCCGTCGACGACGACGAAAAGTGATCAGGCCAGATCCGTCGTCTACCAACGTCGTCTTTTAATTTCTCATCATCACATGGATGGTTGTTACGGTTAGAATATTCTAGTATAATAATTGAGATATTTGTTTTCGACATAATTAAGTGAGATATATGCATGGTAGTTATGGTTGGAATAATTGTGAGGTTTTAGTACTAGTTCCCGCTATCTTTGCTCTCTTTTATTTCCGCTGAAAGCCTAACGACGATATCTTGTCAGGTAAGTTGTGAGTTGGGCACATGAAAACCTTCTCTAAACATATATAAACCTTCTCTTGCATATGTATTTGTCTTTGCAGTGTCCTCTTGGTTGTCGATTTGGTGTTAATAATCACTCCCCGAGCCAGCCTGACGCACCCGCTCGGCCGCTCCGACGTCCGGCGCGCTGGTCCGTCATCCTTTTTTTCTTCTATCGCACCCACCTCCCTTTTTTATTTACTATTTAATTATTTAAAAATTCCTTTCCATTTTATCTGTCCAATATTAGATCGTGGGAGACGCCGGTTTCTTCTTTCCACTTCCGAACCCAGATCGCCACCGCCCCAGCCCCACGAGCCCAGCTCCTCGCCGCCCCCGCCGCACGGGCTTTGCTCGCACCGCCCCTGCCCTCGCCGCACGGCCTCAGCTCGCCGCCGCCCCTGTTCCTTGTTCCGCGCCGGCGAGCGCGCTGCACCTGGGCCCTGCAGCTGCTACCCATCACATTGCCTTGAGCTGACAGCAGTTTCTTCTCGTCTCCACCTCTTCACCTTCTTCCAATCCCTATGCCGAGTGAATCCGCGGCAGCGGTCGTGCCTTATCTGCAGCTACCATGCCTGAGCAATTCGGCGTCGGCGGCGTCCTCGCCATGCCTGAGCAATTCAGCGTCGTATCCGCGGCATCCACAGCTTCCCTCGGCAGAGCCCCTCTGATTGAGTTGATTCGACGGCGGCGGCGGCCCATGGTGGATCAATTTCAGGCGTTGCCCTCTTTCCTGTGCCGACGTCATCGGCATCCTCTTCTTCAGGCGTGCAACGCAATGATCGAACGAGGAGAATCGTCACCCCAGCCATTCCCTAGTATGGTACCCATCCGTCTTCACTCACATTCGATACCCCAATTTTGGTCCCTTTTACTGTTGGGGATGGGGATTAATGATTGATTGGCAAATCTGACTTTCCCCTGTTGTGTGCAGATCGAAGACCCTAAAGAAGATTGTCTTATTTTGATATTTTTGTTCATGAATCTAGAATCTATTTGCACGAAGATGCAATGCAAAACAACAGTCTAGCACTGCTGCAGCAACACGGCGTGATCTCATCTTCCGTTAGAATCGATCTATGATCTGCTCCCCTGTGTAATTCTCTTTCTTTTTCCATGTTGCGTGAAACGAGCCTGGCGGCTGTTTACCTTACTAGATATAGCTTATTTGTGTCTATCATTTACAGGGATTGCCTGCATCGTACCCATTTTTTTAAATTTCAATCAACATTTGTGCAACCTGTTTATCTGTCCAGTTTTCTAATATTCTTTTGCTTGGTTAATCCAACGGGTTGCTAGTGTGTTATTCATATTGTTGTTATCTCCTTACTATCCTCATTTTGTTTTCCCACACTTTCTAATTTTAGAATAAAGAACTGTATATAACAATAGTTATTTGCTCTTTAATTTATAAATCCAGTTCACTAATCTTTCTAAAAATAATAATACATCTCAGAGCCATGGAATCATTGCTCTGTCAGGCTTCTAAAAAAATATGAGCAGCACTGTAAGACTAGGAAATGTTATAAATAAATCCAAACTTGCCTTTGTCATGCAAATATAATAGTTAGCTTTCAAAAATTCAGCACTACTTTTCCTTTCTTTTTCTCTATGCAATGCAAATATCTAGAAGCCATTTCTGTGTATGCCTGTGGTGTTAGGGCCTTCACTGGTGGACTGATTGTTTTTTGGCCCAACTAGTTTCTGAAACATTGGTGTGTAATCTATATGTGCCCTATGTTCTTATTGTATAGAACATTTTTCTTTTGTCCTTATTTGTACAATTTGTGGTACCCTAATGATACTTACCCTCTATTTTCACTTTTTATGCTCTATTTTTGGACGCGCAATGCCCGGTTGCAGGGCTACCACATCTTGATTGCACACATGTCGAACACCAAGCTTGCCTTAGTCGGATCCCTCCGGTCCGTCAGGTATCCTATACCCGCCTCATGTATTCTTGCGAGCTCCAGTAGTATAGTTTGTTTGTTCATTTATATGCATACAAAATTGTCGATCTATGACAGTAGTTCTCTATGCAATTTGATTGCTTGTATTTTTTTTCTTCTGCAGATTTGGAACAAAGGGCTCATATCAATATATAGTATGCTTGCTCCTCAGCCTTCCCCTTCATTTGATTTGATGATTAGTGTGCTGGATGTGTTCCCTGCAAGTGTTCGATTGTTGGCACTGGTTGCGGCCATATGAGCTCCTCTTCAATTGCAGCAAGGTGAGTTTTTCTCGGCTATCAATGCTGGTTTAATGTAGCTTTTAGTTACTCATGGGGTAGGATTTGGTACTGTAACTGTGACAAATAGTAATTGTGAATCCGAATTGTGCATGCACTATCCTCATTAGTGTTCTCAAGAATATTAAATAGGAGTATTCGCAAAAAGAAATTGTTTACGTTTAGAATTTAGGAAAATCAAGAGCAGTGCTGATTAAATACTACACTACCTTATTTCTATATCATGAATTCACTAAGCATGTGGCTACTTTATGTGACTGGACAAAAGAAAGGTCAAATAATTTGTTTTTTCTATATGGTAGACCGCCAAATTCCTTATGTAGGCAACAATTGCCATTTGGATTAGTTATTCTTATAACTAGCAACCATTTTTTTTTTCTGAACTTGTGGTTTGGGTAACAGAGACTTGTTATTCTATATACCTGATCACCCCTACTCTTGTTCTGCACTTACTGACCATGTTGTATGATTATGCGGCCCAATTTCATAGCTAACCACTAGGTAGTTTCTAATAGTTATTTACTATCAAATTGATCTGTGTAATTTGATTATAGGCGGTACTGACGGTTGTTGCCTGGTTTGGCACCGATGGGCTCGCCGCACCTAGTTTGGCACCTTGCCTCGCCTCCCTCATGGGTCCACCTGCCACCACAGTCCTCCCCTCACCCCATCAGGAAGGAAAGATAAACGTAGCTTAAATATTAAACTTCATCATGCTTTGTTGCATGCGTTCAGTACTTTTTTGGGGGGCTGACTGTTTCCTCTGCTCTCTGTCCCGTTTTTCATTGTTACTTCTGCAGTCTGAGGGAGCTAGTGGGATTGTGGTATGCAGCATGTCTGTGCAGTTGTCATGTTGTGACTGATCGATGTCCATCCAGTGCATGTGGTCAGGAGCATTTTAATTTAATTGCTTAAGTTAGTTTGCAACTTGTCTCAGAGAAGGTATGGTCTGCTTGGCCTGAACTTATATTGTGCTACCATTAACTTTTTATGCCAAGCAACCCATACTCCAAAACTGTAAGGATTTGGAGTTTAAATTGATGTCAACATTTGTGGTTTCAAAAATGATCTTTTTATTGTTAAAATTGATGACACCTTACTCAAGATTGATATGATCTCATTATAGAATGTTTTAACGATTAGGATGAGTTATTCAAATTAAATATGGTTGGTTTGATGTTTGATCGATACTGATACTAGAAGTATGATTATGAAGTTTCTTTTATTTTTTGTTGCATCAGTAACAAGATACTCCTTTCAAACAATCAACTAATCTCATTCTTCATGGTGTGTATATATATTAGTCAAATTAACAATTTAACTAATGCAGTCTGTCAAATTAATAGTTTAACTGATGCAATCCAATGGGAACAACATTACTAGTGAAGTTTTTGCTTCTCTGCATATATCGCATTTATATAGTGAAGTTTTCATTCTGACTTAGCTTAATTAGCTCAAGGTGTCCATCTAGAGTTTATTAACTGACAGTGTACATTATCAGTATTTATTTAACCTTGCCTATTGAAGTGAGCTCTCACCAGTTATATGTTTTTTCTAATTTTTTTTAGTTACCCTTCTTCCACCAGTAGGTGATGTTGGCCACATCGGCAATTAATCAGCCACAGTAGTATGCCACTTGCATGAACAAGGTAAGCTGGAGTGCTATGCACTTGTTTGGACTGATCTTTGTCTCCACCATGCATAAATTTTGATATTGATTTTATGATTTATTTATTTTGATTTATGTATGCACTAGCTGACATTACAGAAACGCGTTATTACGACTACTTCAAATGTGAGCATTTCTATTGCTTTCACCATATGTAACTATCCGCTAGTTGCTGTTCCACTATACTGAATTTTGATATTCGCTACCATTTAGTTTTGTGAGTTTGACCTGCTATACCTATAATGCACACATGTTAGCAAACTTTGATGCCTTTTCCTTGCTAATTACGTAATTCCCAACTAATTCATCGAGCCATTAATTCGGTACATATTTACATCTTACCTTTTTCATTCAATGTACAAGGATCAAGATCAAATGAATACTTATTCAGTATGCATCCTGTATGGTTCATTTCAGCAGTGTTCACTTAGTTGTCTGCCTATTCGCTTCATCTAGTGCTGCAACTAAACATGCTTGATCTATTAGTAGTAGTTATGGAGTGCAATTTCCTTCATCTTTGCTAAACATTGTCCTGCAAATGTATAAATGGCTTTCGTGGTATTATCATGACTGGCTGGTGTCAATCTATCCAATCAAATTATCTTGTAAATTGATATATCTTAAGGGTTTTGTGATAGGTTGGTAATAAAACATCGACATTTAGTAAGCTTCATTTATATTAGTACAAGTATAATACCTTAATTCGGTAACTATGTTTGTTTTTCACCATTTTCTAGAGCATTAATGTATCCTTGTTCCTTGGTTTACTGAATTAATTTTGCATATTTATTTCTCATTTATGTCGGCTTGAAGGTTAAATAGTCGCATGAATAGTGCATGTTATGCCCTTCATGTACTATGTATTCAGCAATGCATTATAAGTCAGGAAAAGTGCAGGAGACCTCGACATCATCAGAGATGGTGTGCTACTTGAAGATGCATCATGAGTCATGAGATCACTTAGTGAGCCAGAAAGGCTTCATTTTTACAACAATAGTCATTTTTCTTGTTTCTGATCCACAATTTCTTATGTCCAAAGTCATATGTAGCCCAAAACATTCATTTGGAAACTGCACCTATTGTTTCCTTTGTATGATATGCTAATCTGTATGCATGCCATACTCTGTTCATTAATCATTAAAGTTCTGCTTCACCGGTGAAGCAATCCTTCACAAAATATTTTTCTTGAAAAAACGTGTCTGGTGAAAACAAAGGTTTATGGTTTCAGTCGTTGGAATGTAAAGTTTTCTTGGACGTGCACTTATCCATAAATCTAGTAGGCTAAAAGAAAACCGCAGGAAAAAAAAAACAGCATCAAGTGTCAATTCTTTTGACGTTCTCCAATCCTAGAACAAGCCATCAGACCAAAACTAGAACCAATCAGCACTTCCCATGGCAAAAAAGAAGAGAAAAAATCGGCAGCAAGAAAAATCAGACGCAAGTAGGAAAAAATCGGACGCAACCAGGTCCATGAGAAGGAAAGAGAAAAAAATCGGCAGCAAGAAAAACCATCGGACGTAACCACTAGTACACGAGATGGAGAAAGAAAAAAAAACGGCCACGACAAAGGAAAAAAATCAGCCGAGGAAAAAAAAAATCATCCAACCACGTGAAATAAAAGAAAAAAAACAGGAAAAGATCGTACGTGGGAGCGCTGTTTGGCGGGCACTCAGGCTGGCGAACGGAGCGGCCTGGCGAGGGGGATCGGTGACTGATTAATAATCAGTCCTCAGGGGACTAATTAGTAAATATATATATATATATATATATATATATATATATATAGAACTATTGTCTTATAGCTGGCTTCAAAATATTTGATTCTGTGGCCGGACCAAACTGCGGACCAACCAGCTCGGCACCATCCCGAGAGGCTACAATTCTGTTGCATGCATGGCTCATTTATCACCCGGCAATAATTCTTCCCTCTCCTAAATCAACGGTGGCTTAATTTCATTTATTGGTCCTTGCCTTTCGTGACGACACCTTTCTCTCATTTTCCCAATATCTTTCTCTCTCCTCACATAGTCACATGCAGCGTCGAGTCCTCCTGGCCCCGGGCGGCGGCAGCGTCGAGTCCTTGCTACCTTCCGATGGCGGCGTTCCTTCGGGGCGTGGGTGGCCAACTGGTGATGGCGGCCCCCATCCTCACGCGCACGGCAGCGCTCAGGCGGCGCGGCGGTGGCTAGCTGCACCATCTCGTCGGCGGCGGCCCCCATGCCCCACGCCTGCATCCCTCTCCGGCCCTCGACCTGATCCTCGCCGGCGCTGCAACGGAGGCTCGGCACACGACGGCATGGCGCAGCCCCGACGTGCAGCCCAGCAGCGGCTAGCAGGCCATGGCCGGCCCTGCTCGCGCCCCTTGCGGCGTCCACCTCCACCCCGTGACCGAAGGGGACCTCCACCGCACGTCGACCTCGCCGACGGCGCGGCTCTGTGATGGCGCATCCCGACGGGACCCCAGCAGCTCTCTTCCCATGGCAGATTCCGATGCACCTCGCTGCCCAATGGTGCCCGGGTGATGTGTAGACTCCAGATACCGATCTCCAAATCGTCGCCATCGTTTTGTTCATTCACCGCCGCCGGTGCACCTTACTAATTGTTTGTTCTGAGATCAGCAGCGTTTTGGATTACGGAGATGTACTATTTCGTTTGCATTTTGTTGCTTTGGTGCGTCCATTTGCTTAGTGTCTTCTTTGTGTGTCTGACTATCGGAAGGATAATTTTAGTTTTGAAATACCTACCAGGTAGGATTTGGGAGTTCATGTTGTAGTATCATCTGCTTTCTTTTCTTGCCCGCGATTAATTGAAGTTGGTATGTGATTTCCTATTCTTGAGTACTCCTTACTAGCTCGGAAATATTAACTATTTTCTCATCAATCCTAAATCCTGAAATCGATTTATTGTCATTCAAGCCATTCGATTATCGTAACTACTTCGTGATTCTAAAAAGGTCTAGTAAATATATTATCGTAACTACACTTGGGATGGCAAGGCGTAGATTATCGTAATTATCGTAACTACACGTGGTATATATAGTATATTCTCGTAACAGCCACTTACAGCGTGCTAATTACAGTAACCATAATATTTGGTAATTATCGTAACAATATCATTCTCGTAATATCATTCTCGTAACCAAAATGCGTGCTAATTATAGCAAGTAAAATAATACTTGCATGAATGGCAAGCCGCGTGAAACAAAACAATTGGCCAGCGTAATTAATTATCATTGATTACTGTAATTACTTGGGTATTGACCGTACATGCATGCAACCGGAGCAGTTACTGGCTGGATCGATCGGATTGGCACCACGGTCGGTTGGCCTGGCTATAGAATATCATATTCTGTAGCTAGCTACAAACTATACTCTCCCTATAAACTATTGTCTTATAGCTGGCTTCAAAATATTTGATTACGTGGCCGGACCAAACTGCGGACCAACCAGCTCGGCACCATCCCGAGAGGCTACAATTCTGTTATATATATATATATATATATATATATATATATATATGTCTTTAGTTATTTGATTTGTATTGGTTGGTTATGAGCTATTGTAGTGTTAACACGGGCATTATACTAGTAGTAGTAATCATACGGCACGTCCCGGCTGCACTCCATCCTTTTTTTTTTCTCCATGCCTCCCGGCCGCTAGTGGCTACATTCGTAACTTTAGACATATATCTTTTGTACTTTAAATATGTCTTTGGAAATTCTCTCGCTAATTTTAAAAGGGTACTCATTAAAAAATAGACATATAGAATAATAAGTACTTGATAGAACCAATTGTAAGTCAAAATTATTCGAGTTTCCTAAAAACACTGCAGAACTATATTGAGCGTGATAAAAACATATAATGGAAGAATAAAATAATAATGATTGTTGTGAACAGTTTTATGTGTGGCTTTAGTGATGTTTTTTTGGTGCATTATATGTAGTAGAGATAGAGATGTATTTCTTTCACATTCTTGTGTTTTTCCCACTCCTCTATTTTGTATTAGTTCATTCCAAACATGCCTTAGGTGAGTGGTCCTAGCTCCCTCATTGAGTTGTCCAACTAGCTCATTGAGTATCCTATTTTAGACATTTTTTTGATACAACATACCATAACATTGAGATATTTTTGTTCTAGAAAATTCTATCAGATAGCAAGGGGTCATTATAAATACTAGATGGCACCCCGGTTCGCCGTGGTTATGCTATTAAGTTTGGAGTTAGAAAACATCAAAACTAAAAGTGATGCCATAAATAGTGGAGAACATTTTTGAGTTCACTTTCACTGTATTCAATATTGATGTAACAATTGTGCTAGGATCAAAAGAGTTATATTTACCAAAATATCATTTGAATTAAACATGTCACTTAAGCAAGAGTTCTTCTGGCCTGCTCGATCTGCTCCATGATGACTCATCCCATACTACTACTTAACGACGAATCCTTCCATCCAAACCCTAAGTGCTACTAGAACTAGTAAATGACTGAATGAATTGCAGAATAACTTGTTGTCGATTGCGGAGTGGAACGCGGCAGGGGAAGGTCACTCGGCCGCGCGGCGTCCTCCGCCGCTGCCTCCTGTGCCACCACCTCCTCCTCCTCCTCTTCGTTGGCCTCGTTGAGGGCTGCCTTGTCCTCCTCTTGCGGTGCGTCGTCCTCACGCACGGTGTAGGTGGAGTGCAAAAGCCCGTCGACGGCGTGGCGCAGGTGGTCCACGCGCTCGCAGAGCTCGACGTAGGCGGCAAACGGCACGTGGTGTAGCGCCTCATGGACGAAGCCATCGATGAGGAGGGCGGGTCGCGAGCCGGGCGATTGAACCCTCCGCCGCACGCCGCGCATCCACCCTCGGGCGGCCGGCGAAGGCCTCGAGGACGGTGATGTGGGTCGCGGTGGTAGGGTGGATCCACACCTCGAGGAGTAGGACGTCTCGAGCACGCATAGGAGGTGCGCGCTCCTCTACATGCGAGCAAGGGTGGCGGCGTTGCCGACAACGCCAATGACGCCAACACCAAGGATGGTGAGGCCAAGGAGCGCCGCCAGCTCGCCCGCCTCCAGGACGCATACTCGGCGGCCCAGCACCACCCAGAGTTTCTCATGTTGTTGAAGAGCTCCTTGAGCGTAGGTTCCACGGTAGGGCGATGACGAGTATAGTGCTAGTGGAAATGTGGGTTGGGATTCAGATCGACTTAACTGCTGGTACCAAATTGTTGGCACAAGAGATAGATAGATAGATAGAGGTAGAGGAGGAAGAACTGGATAAGGGAGCTATTAGGGTTCTGTCCTAAACCACTAGGCTAGCGCCTCAAGTCATCCTGAACCTACATCGTTTCTGATAGCAGTACTCCTATCGTCTATCAGTAAGCCTTGTAATTTCTTTCTCATTTAAAAGGGATTCTCATGCTTTTTCCTCACAAGGGAAGCCTTTGCGAAAATGTGTGAGCATTTTTAACGAGACAATCTTTTGTACCACTTAACACTTTGAAATATGTATATTTCCCTAAAATCAAGAGAGTCAGACAGCAAGAGTCGAAGCCCTGATTTCATCAAGGCTTAGACGGTAGGCATCGCCTGGAGGCGAGCTCTCAAGGTTGTGGTGAGGCATGGGAAGTTTGTATTACCCTTCGCGACTAAGTGGAAACCCTCAAGCTGCATCTGTATGGTTCGCACCCTCAACCTCGATCTTTGTGGTTCGCTTGAGAAGAGTTAAAAGTTGGTAGAGACTCTGAGACTTTGTGGCTCCCTTAACAATGGTGACATAGGCAAGCCTTGGTGTCTCCGTTGAACCTTGGATTAAATCTCATGTCTTGCCTCTTGTTATTGTGACCACACCTCTTGTGGTTTAAATATTACAATATTTACTTTCCACATGATGTACTTGGTTATATGTGTTTGTGAGTGTAGGTACGTAGTGGACTAACTATTGGACATCTCCAAATACATCTACAACTTTGGTTTGTGGTTGAACTCAATAGGCATAGTGAACTTTTTGTTTATTCTGTGTTGGGCGGCCCAGTCATAGAAGTTCTGCAAGGCCCACAGATGTCATAGGCTGTGTCATTGGCGATGTTCTATGTTCGTTCAAGCGCAAAACATTTTGCACTCGCTAATTCATGTGAAGCTTTTTTTTGTTGTTAGTTTTCATAAACGTCTTTTTATGAATCTTCATCGACATCTATTCACCTTATAGGCAACATGGTTGACACAACTAGCCTAGGTTGAACCAACACCTAGAGGAGCCGCGAGAAACAGAGAAGCAATTGCGTCGAAACATGACGACGCAGTGCCTCAGGTTTGAGGGGACAAGGAGAAACAACATCCTGGTAAAATATTCTATCTCGATGACGGTTTTATCCCACCTTTCTTTAACTGGATTAATCGAAGGTAGCCACTATCGATCCCACCCCTAACCAAACACGTTGTAACTTAACCATCTAAGCAATGCTCAATTGACTATCTAACTCGATGATATGTTATTCTACCCTATTAATTTCATACTAAACCCAAAAAATGTTAGAGCAATGATTTCATTTCACGCAAAGTCGTTTTTTTATTTAATTTCATTCATTGTCAAAAACATACTCTCACCAAAATACTTGACATTATAAGATCCAAAATATCACTTTCCTAATGCATCCTTTTATTCTCCTAATACATATTTTTCTTTTTCCAATACATCTCTATCTATGTCTCTCTTGTATTTTTTGTGTAGCATAACTTTTCACTCATTAATTTTGAAGTCCAAACCTACAACCTCATGCAGCTTCACACTCCTTACAATCCTTGCTTTTGCACGATACCACATAGCTTCGTACTCCTTAAGGTCTATTTGCCATAGCTTCTTTGTGACTTCGGCTTTTGTTCCCCGACTACGAATCCTCCTCTAGTACTCTAGTGTAGAGCCATAGTATTAAGGGGTTGGCCAAGCGAGGCCTTTTTCCTTACTATGTGGTTTCTCATCATCTTCGTAACATGGGCATGACTACACCATGATACCATCCATTAGTGGCACACTATTGCTTGCTTCGAGTCTTTCGGTTTGAATGTGAATGGAGCGATGATTCCGCGTGGCACTCGGTGACACAATCATCGAAGCGTGAGAGCCCATCACGGTCCATCGACCTATGATCGATGTCTCTGATCCATCTTTGGTAGCTCTCTCCCTCCCTCATCTCCATCTTTGGTAGCACTCGATGACTAAGCGTGAGAGCCCATCACGGTCCATCTCCATCTCTGACGGCCTTAGAGGAGAAGGGGGTCGAGAAATACAGGCCGACCAAGCGATAGGGATGGCAACCGGATGGTTTGGGGACCTTGGCCCTAGTGGAGGTGGCGGGAACAGGTCGGGGTAGAGGTGTCGAGGTGGTGCTCACCTGTGAGCTTAGTCATCGAGTGCGGAGGGGAAGGAGAAGGCCACAACAGGGTTGAGGGGAGAAAGGAAAACAATAAGAAGCGGTGACGGTAGTCAGTGGGGGCAAGGAGAGGAAGAAAAACAATAATATGCACGAGTAGAGCTGAATGACCTTTTGATGTTGTGCTCAACATGTATCCTATAGAGCAAAATGCACCTTCGGTCCCTCAACTTGGTCAGAAGTGTCAATCAGGTCCCCGAACTTTTATAGTGATATTTGTGGATCCCTAAACTTGGCAAATAGTGACATCTAGGTCCCTGAACTTTCGAGGTGATCACGATAGGTCCCTAAACTTGCATGTTGTGTCATCATAGTCGCCAAACTTTCAAGGTGCTCACTATAGGTCTCTAAACTTGGTTGGCTGTGTCATCTCGATCTAAATATGGTCCAACCTACTCTATAAACAAGCATGTCATAGAAACTGTATTAAAATATGTTAAAGTAAACTATAAATTATATGAAATAATTTACGAGAGGTAAAAAAATAAACGAAAGTATTAAACTAATTTATAACAATAAATATACACAAAAATACTAAAATTAATTTAATACTTATGTATAAACAGTAGTATTAAGATATATACTAAATTTCTATAGTATTTAAATTTTTTCTCTATTAAATTAACTTCTAATTTAATTATTATTATAAAAATTTTAATAGTAGTATTATAGAAGAAACTTTTATCTATTATTGTATTAAATGTTTTAATAACAATGTTATAGCATTATAGTTTAAATGTAATATATTTATTGTTGTATTGGTCATATATATTATTTTATATAATTTATAATTGCATGGTAAATATTGTATAAATACTATTGATTAATTGACACAATGTAGTTTGCATGCCACACCAGTTTATACAGTAAGATAGACCATATTTAGACTGGAATGACACTACCAGTCAAGTTTAGGATTATATGGTCATCACCTTGAAAGTTTAGAGACTATGATGACATCACCGACCAAGTTTAGAGACCCAAAAATATCAAAGTTCGGAGACCTGGATGACACCTCCGGTCAAGTTGAGAGATCGGAGGTGTATTTTTTTGCTCTATCCTATAAGTTTATTTTGTTTAGATTTTCCAGTTATATTGTGCAATGCTTAGCCGACGACTTATATATTGCATATATCTGGACGATGCATTTTGATGCCAAGTCTTGTCTCGCTGTTATATTCTGAATCTACTCCTTCCGAATTAAATATCCATGTGACAATTAGAGCAAGCTTAGCGGCCAAGTTCCTCCAATTCTCCAAAGCAAGGCCTTGCGCGCCAAGGAAACGACATTTTACTACCTGCTAATTGAATGCAAGTCTGGCACATAAAGTTGCGCTTAGCCAAGCAGCATGTCCAATATATATACACGGGATCCTTAGACCTAGATGTTTTGACAGGCAGAACCAGAGCTTGATAATACGTAAATTTCAGGCCCTAATACATAATCAGGGACGGAGCTGGCGGCCGGCAAGGCGGGCTCAACCGCGACGTAGCAGGGGAAGCCCCACCTCAAATTTCAGCCGTAGATCTTTTGGGCCAACAAGTAATAGAGACAGAGCATCATATAGTCTAGGCGCCAAACCCTATCCCACACCACCGTCAGGCACCGGCGCACCATACCACGTCCCCTCGGCATCCCGCGACGGCGCGCCTGGACGCGGCGACAGCGCAACAGCCGCGCGCGCAGGGCCGACCCCTCTCGCCCGCCGCCGCACCGGCGCTGATGGCTGTGCGGGTGCGGCAGGCCGAGTGGCCGGAGCTGCTGCCGGATCTCCTGGAGCTCATTGCACGGATGACCGGCGATGACTACGACGTTATCAGGTTCCGAGCGGTCTGCTCCTCGTGGAGAGCTGCAGGCAAGCGCGTCGGCCTCATGCAGGACCACCCGTGGATGCTGCTTTTCTAGGGTCCGCAGGTTCTCCAAACCCAAATGCGCATAAATATATGTGTATAAACGCGATACATTCTCGTGAAGGCAATTTTTACTAGTAGTGTGTCTGGCGTTTCATGGAATTGGAACAGTCAGCACGTAGCATATGAACATCATTTTTTTCCCTCTTCTTAATGAAGGCGATTTTTTGTATCCTCAGAGTATATGCTCCCACGCTGTGAAGATACGCATTGTTACCTTAATTAGAGGTTTCCTTTCAGACTGGACAGGGTTTTCTTCCGGTCGATGTTTTTCGTCCGGTATCATCCGTTAGCGACGCGACGATAAGAACAAGGCGGGCTTGAGCGGAGGCGGCGCAGCCGCGGCAGGTCACGCGCACCAGCAGTCCAGCACCACAGGGCGGGCGCCGGGGAACGCTCGAGCTGCTGCACGTATCGTCCCGTATACTCGCGCCGCGGACCGCGTGTCCCACCACCTGTCGACGCGCCGCGGGAGGCGTGCGCCGCGTGCGTGCGCGTCGCCGCCCGGCCGTTCTAGACTCGTAGACCTTTGGGGCTCTCGAGCTCCAGTATAAATAGAGACATCAACTGGAGTCTTTTTGTTTCAGCGGCGATAGCTACTTCTGTTCCTGCAACACACACTCTCGCCCCTCCCTGGTTCAAGTGCTTCAGAGTTCAGACCGGTGCGCGCGGCAACACAGGCATCAGTCAGGCATGGGGTGCGACGACAAGTGCGGGTGCGCCGTGCCGTGCCCCGGCGGCAAGGACTGCAGGTGCACGTCGGGGAGCGGCGGCGGGCAGCGGGAGCACACGACGTGCGGCTGCGGGGAGCACTGCGAGTGCAGCCCGTGCAAGTGCGGCAAGGCCACGATGCCGTCTGGCCGCGAGAACAGGAGGGCCAACTGCTCCTGCGGGCCGGCCTGCAACTGTGCGTCCTGCGCCTCCGCCTGATCGTCATCGATCCGCAGCCGGTAGCAGCAGCTGCCCAGGGTCGTCGTGCTACTTCTACCTGGAGTAGTATACCTTTTTAAAAAATAAGAAAAACTCCTCTAGTAGTACGTACATACATGCTCCTACAGGATGAGAAAGGGCTTGTGTTTGTATATGTCGAGTCGCCAGATGCATCACGCGCTGCAACGTGGTAGAAGTATGTAAACCTACTTCATCAGTATAATAAGTTGGTGAGATATATGTATGTGACATGTACGAATAAAATGTTCATCAGTAGCGAACTAAACGGAGATTTTCTTCTGGTAGTACTTCTTTTTGCGAACTTTTGTTGTATAATCTTTTTAAAAGGGTTGATTAGTGCTGCTAATCAAGGTTCAAGGTTGCCGCTAACTGAACATGTTATTACTTGCCTATCTACGCAATAAACACCCAGCAAGCTGTCAAATCTATCTTCCCTGTTACTAACCTTACTCCAAAGTCCAAACACCATTCATCTTTGGCCACCTTCTCATTTTCAATCAGAAGAAGCTTATTAGTTCTTTTTTTATTTTTCACAACCACGTCTAAACGTGTTTTCATTAAGCAGAAATTAAGCAGAAAGAATTTTAGTACAAACTACGGCCACAGAACAAGAGTTACACAAGCCAAACCGCCCCCAGAGGGGAACAACGAACAGACTGTAAATGACGAAGCTTATGAGTTCATAATCAACAATTATTTTAGGACTAAGCTTACTACCGTCATAGCAAACAAACTGAATCATGCAGGTAGGCTCACCATATCAGGTCGCTTATATAGTGTCTCTATACTTATATACTGCATGTCTACTGTGTTATCTTCCAAAAGTTTTGACAAAATCCCATATTCACTTTTGCTCTTGGAAAGACATTTGCCAATCAAAAGATAAAGGGGGACTTGGCATTAGAGACCTCGACACTGTTAACAGAAGCCTTATTCTCCTTGCTGCCTAGAATACAGCCATCCTGAAAGCCAAGTACTTCCTGCACTTCTTTTGATGATAAAAAACAGTACCCCCCAAAATCCATCTTCTGAGCCTCCATTCTTCAGGTCAACAGGTCATATAGACCCTACCCTGCCTTCATCAGAACTGCACTATCCAGATCCATCAGGGGAACTTTAGCATATGGTGCAATCTCTGGGAATCTATTCACTCCCATCTCAATCTTGTAACTCAGCCCACTCTTCCTAATTCGGTAGCAGATCTTTGGATGGCCAACACTAATACATGGAACTCTGATCTCATTTCTAACATCTTCTCCAATGAAGCGACCCATGTGATCTCGGCCTTGTTTAGTTCCCCCTCGAACTTTCAAGTTTTTCCACACTCTCTCCATCACATCACATCAAATCAATCTAAGGACACATGCATAAAGCAGTAAATGTAGATAAAAAATAACTAATTGCACAGTTTGGTTATAAATCACGAGACGAAAAATACAAACGAAAGTGCTATAACTTCCCACCACCAACTAAACAAGGCCTCAGATTCAGATTATTCCATTTAATGAAACAGATGTCATTAGATGGAAACCAGCAAAATATAAACTTGTACCCCAATGAGGCGTTCAAACTTTTAAATTCAGAATTCCAAGTACTGCTACCAACACAAAAACTAGAAGCATCTAACAGAAGCCATGGCCATACTCAACAGAGTATGGAAACATAAGAACCTGTCTCCCTGCATCAAGACTTTCTGTTGGAGACTCATCGGAAGAGCTATGCAACTTGAGAAAGAGCAGGACGCTACTCGAACAGTAATGCACTACATGTAACAAGACTGGAAATGATGCACATCTGTTCTTCCACTGTACTTTTGCTAGGGCTGTTTGGTTCTCTGTAAACCCTCCATTGTGTACTTCAGTGCTACCCGTGGAGCCAGATGGAGTACAGGAAACACTTCCAATACATGTAAATCAACACCGTAGACAAACAGAAATAAACCATCCTCAGCACCTTGTGGTACATTTGGAAGGTGTATAATGCAGTGGCAGCTGATATTAATGCCACATTTTTGCTATTCCTTGAACCAGGAAGGAGCAGGAACTCATGGAAATGAAACCACAAAGGACACCAAATCAAGGTATGACTTTGCATCCTGCAGAACAGACGGCCAGGGACGACGACATCTTTAGACTCAGCAAGGTTCATGCCGTTCCAGCAAACAGAGGGGGTCGAAGGAGCAGACACACAGCACATCGGCACCAACAGCTCATCACACCCACCATTATACAGGGTCATGTTTCCTGTCCTCTTGCCAGGTACAAGATGCTATTGCGATGCTTCAACAGCCCCAGACCAAACACAGCAACTATCCAGACCTGCTGGCCTTGGGGTCTTCATCATAAACACTCAGTGACAACCCACTCTATCCATGTACATCAAGACGAGAATGCAAAGCAGCACCTCAGTTCTCATGGCTGAAGCAGCAGCCTTGGCACTGGTAGCGTTGCTGGTCTCTGCTATGGATATACAGTATCCAACATACCTTACAAAGAATCAACAAGTGGTCACTTTCTACAATGGAAAAGACCTGTCCTCGCCACCAGACTGGAACATCAAATACTACACCCAAAAGTTCATGAATCACAACTTAGCTAATGATTACAAGGTCTTGAAGACAGCAAGAAGCCTAAAAACACCAGGGCACACCTTCAAGCTACTCAAGCTCGTCAATCTTCAGTCATCCATCAAGATGCTGTCTAGCCTGCTCTAATAAGTAATCAGGCCTATGTAAACATATGCCCCTTAAGGGAAGCACTCAACTCTAAATCATGGGAGTGTTTCTCCCTCTTAACAGCTTCTTTGTTGTTAACATAATTTCTAGCTTATTAAAAAAAACGCAATAAGCCCCGGCCTCTCTCATTCTACCCGCCGGCTACTGATCGGCAGGTTGGAGCCGTCTGGGGCAGCCCCTTTTTAAGAAACGGGTGTATGCTTAAATAATACAGCACCTATCAAGTATAAGGAGGGCTGCTGGAGCAGCCGCCACAGCGCTGCTGCAGCCAGCACTCCCGATCAATCGCTAAATGTCCACCTATGAGCTTTTTTTTCTGATAATGACCTGCATGAGCTTGGAATCATGAAGCAGTAAACAATCACTAAACTAGACCCCCACAAAACCACAACGCTGCAGAGTTCAGATATCAGTACTACACCTGCAGTTCTGATGCCACAACGATCAATCGATAAACACGGGGCAACAACAACACATGTTTCCAGCGGGAAACCACCCGGTTGGATTAGATAGTTTGATTTGACATATTGAGAATCAAGAATCAACAGTTGAAAAGATAAGACTACAGACATTCTAACATCCGACCGATATGTATGTACACCAATCCAAATTGCAAATACAACACTTTCGAAACAAAAACATGACCACCATGTATGAGATAAGTTAATGGCTGCCTGACTTTTTAATTATTTTTTGTTTTCAGGACTATGGACGCCGCCACCTTCAAATTCTGGGGCTTGAAGAACGTTAGGCCAGACACTCCTGCAGATGTGCGACATTTCAAGATTTACAGGCAGTGTTTGGCTCGCTCACTTTAGCTAATGACCAAGGTTCCCGAGAAGACGCTCCACCGCAGCATGTACATTCCCAGCGGTAGCGACCAGTGCTTGAATGTTCTCTGCGGTGTCGATGAAACCCATTTCTTGGAGCTGAGTAAGCTGTGTGGCATAGAGCTCCTCCGGTGGTACTGAAATGAGACCATTGTGTAATGATTACAAACCAGAAATAGTAGTCAATCCAAGTTTTTCAACAGTAGTGTATACTCACCATTGGAAGTATTTGGAACACCTAGGCCACCTCCCGAACCAAGCCCGCTGAGCATGCTCATCAAGGTGTCAAGGCTAGGGTTTCCCCGCGTACCTGTAAATATTTCATGCCACTTGCTTAACTGGAGTAACAAGTTTGCATATTTATCCAGTATAATTATAACTTAAAATCAATGCAGAGGTGCCCATCTAACATGCCCCAGAAATCTGGCACAAAATGTATGTGTTTTTGCTTTGCCAGATTTCCCCCAGCTGTTCTATATTATCTTGCCTTCTTGTAAGTTATACATAATTATATAATATAATGACATGCAGCTCTCCTATCAATTCGAGAAGAACAAAATGGGTAACTCATTGCTGTTAGCCTAAAAATAAAACAGGCCTGTTCGTCAGCCATTTTGTGCGGGCTGCGGCTATGGCTGCAGCTGCTCTCACATAGTATTACTGTGCTAAAAGCAGCTTCTGTAGCTGCAGCGAATGCAACCAACTAGAACATTCTATTCACTACTACTTTGTTTGTATGACATAGTAAAGGAACTGTAGCTCTGGAATGTTCCAAGTGTTTCTCGACTATAGGTAGGCTTAAGGAACTAAGAAACTCCCATGCAATTCCCAGTCATTTAGTCATATAGCTAAAATAATGCCATTTCCAAATATCCATGCATTACCTTAAAGAATTTGAATTGCTAACTGATGATATTAATTTCTAGAAATTAAATGCTCTTATGCTATACACTCTTGGGAATTTGGCACTCTAGGAAACACAGTCAATGGCAATCCTTGTCAGTTTTTCCTTAGTGCCAAACTCATTGCACAACTGAAAGCTTGAGGAATACAGTCGATCAAGCACTGTATCCAAAGAGCAATAGTACTTTTTACAAATAAAGCAGCAAAAAAAGAGCAACTCAACATACTGACATGGCAAATATAATGATCCAAGTGAAGGAAAAAACAGTGGGAAAAAAATAACCAGGAGTTTACCTGTGGCACCGCCTGCATTGTTGCCACCCCTGAATCAAATCAAACAATTAAAAAGGAACTCCAAGAAACATAATAATTACACTGTACAATTTCTAGTTACAAACAAATGTAAGAAGGTAAATAGTAAGAGATTAATTAAATCCAGGTACTGTTGAACCATAAACACTCACAGGCCAGATTGATGTTGACCAAGCTGTCCTAATAAAGACTGCTGAAATGAGAGTAATTGCTGAAAAAAGGGTAAAACATTTAGGTTTAGTATAAGAAATGGGAATAGCTGAAGGCTTATGTTCATAATGTACCTGCAATGTCTCAGGCGATGACAGCTGGCGAAGAAATTCTGGATTTTGAAGCATTTCCCTCATCTGAGTGTTTGATTCCATCAGGTTGCGTGTATTTGGGTTGAAGTTAAGCAACTGTAGCCAAGGAGAGAACACAAAACAGTCCAATGTCAAATGCAACATCCGAAAAAAAAGGGCACAAAGAAAAAGTTGGCACAAGTTGAAGTGTTAGTTGAAGTGTTGAACTACCTGGTTCATGGCCTGTGGGTCAGACATAATGCTCTGAATCATCTGCATCATTGCAGGGTTTTGCAACATCTGGTTGAAAAGAGAAACATCAGGTGAACCACCAAGCATACTCCCCAAATCTGGTGAACCCAAACCTCCTAAACCGCCAGCAGCACCAGTTCTTGGACTGCCAGCAAGACCACCAAGCAAACTACTCAAATCTGGTGAACCCAACCCTCCCAGTCCACCAGTGGTGCCAGTGCCTCCAATGCCACCAGAAGCACCAGTTCTTGCGTTGCCACTAGGATTGGACCGTGTTGCTCCTTGTGCACTCCCAGCTGGTGATTTAAGTGGGCAAACAGAAAAGACAACATGTCATATAAAATCAACGACAGCCCCAGCCAAAAAGAAGTAAAACAAAAAAACCATAAGCATCAGAAACCAGTAGAAGTATTCAAAACGTACCATTGGTGCTCCACGGATTTGGTAGTGGATTGGTATTTGGAGCTGGGGTTCCAGTTGTCGACTCTGAACCAGTAGTTGGAGCATTTGTTCCAGGTTGACCTTGACCAGGTTGGTTAGACCCCTGGTTACCGAGAAGAGCTGAAAATGGGTTTGAGGCTGTGTTTCCCTCCCCGCCCATAGTTGTTGCATTTAGCAATGGCTCCTGGACAGTTTCATACATGCGCCGGAGCATATTAAAACCTTCAGGAGAAGACTCAATGTTGCTCATAGCTCTGTCTGTGTTCCGCATCATCTCTCTCATGATTTCAGGGTTCCTAGCAGCTTCGAGGGTTTGGCGGAGGACACTTGGGTCATTGAGCACATGGGCAAGATCAGGATTCCGATCCATGATCTCACGCATTTGTGGGTTGCTCATGATCATATTGCGTATTAAATCAGGGTTATTCATGAGATTTTGCATCGCTGGCATGTTCATTATCTCCCTCATCAAGTTGGGATTCTGGCTTAAATGCTGCTCAACTTGCTCTAATTCTGGAAATCCTGGCCCAAATATACCTGATGGCCTACCACTTTCTGGAGCACCAAGACCTGGAAATAGACCTCCCAGACCACCTGCAGGGTCACTACTAGGAGTAGATGAAGAAAGGGGGTTGGCAGCAGCAGGTGCACTGGATGCAGCTGGTGGGGCGACACCACGCACCAAGTGAATTGTGTGATCTGTCTCAACGCCTACAATATAAGCATGTGAATTTATATCATAAATCAAAGACAAACAAAGAAAGAGAAGGTTCATATATATGATTTAAACAAAGCAAAAGAACACACAATACGAATACATACATAATTGAAATATTTGCAAAAGGAAACCAACATCTTTTTGAGTAATCCATATATCTCTGTAGTAGCATTAAATATGAAGTTGCCACTTCATACAAGGAACAATATGATACAAATGTACTAATAATAAATCTAGAGCACTAAAAGGTACAGCTTCCTTTCATTGAACAACAAAATCATTTAGTGCACAGTTCTCAAACTACATGATCTAAAGCAGATATGACAGGGAACTAACATAATGGGAGATACCAACCCCTCATTTATATCTTTATTTATAAAATAGCATTTGATCAACCCCGACCAACTGCTAAGGAATCTATCGGATATATACTTTCATTGAACAACAAAATCATTTAGTGCACAGTTCTCAAACTACATGATCTAAAGCAGATATGACAGGGAACTAACATAATGGGAGATATTTATAGCTTTATTTATAAAATAGCACTTGATCAACCCCGACCAACTGCTAAGGAATCTATCGGATATATATATTGAAGTACACTGATTTTGGTTGCAGATGACCAGCAAACCAACTAAATTCTGGAAAGACGAGTACTTTACAGAAATACAACAAGAGTAAATTTACTTCAGCTTCTGAGGCCCCTAAGACATAATGAATTAACATGTCAAGAAAAACTAGTCAGGCCTGAGGCAAATTCAAAGAAATGAACTTACGACATCCAATCGGTATCAATTACTTGCATTTCCAATTTTCCACCCACGTATTATATTTGAAAATCATGTGCACTCTAACAAAAAAATTATAAATGATAATAATATATCACCCCACATGCCAATTGTAAGCTACTGCGCCAAAATTGACATTTCACTTGACCACTGAGTCCATCCAAGGGATAACATACATGTTAAGCCTATGAATACACATCGAGACATGCACAATCAACAACATATAAAATGACTACATAAATTTTGGAATTATATGAGAATTGCAACAAAGCTATCTTCTGCTTCATCTACTTCTAGGCTGTAATTAATGTCATGTAAGTTAACGGTAACGTCATGATCCAAACGCTACGAAGTATCTAAGTTAACGGCATAAGCTACTGTGCCAAAATTGACATTGAACTTGACCACCGAATCCATCCAAGGGGTAGCATACATGTTCGCCTATGAATACACACCGACATGCATAATCAACAGTATATAAAAATGACCACATGACATTTGGAATTATATGAGAATTGCGGCAAAGCTGTCTTCAGCTTCATCTACTTCTAGGCTGCAATTAATGTCATGTAAGTTATCGGTAACGCCATGATCCGAACGCTACGAAGTATTTAAGTTAACGGCATACGTTACTCGAATCACACGTGTGTATCAGGTAGTGGCGTAGCGCAATTCGCAGTAAATCTACCACTAGCCAGCATGCACATGGAAGAAAAAACTAAATGCAGAATCTAGCCACCACTAGATACACAAAACAGGCATGTCACCGACAACCCAATTACCCAAACCTAGTAGAATTCACGACGCCACCGGCCCACCGCCGAATTCATGAACTGAATAGGACAATCCCACGCTACGACGCCAAATCGAGAGGTACTTTTACTCTACAACCAGCGTTTCGGCGTGGCACGTACCGTAGCTTTCTAGGGTTTGCTCGTCCTTAAGGATGCGGCCCTTGTAGATCAGGCGCTGCTGCGGCGCCGGCACATCGCAGCTCCCGGCGACGACCTCCTTGAACGCGCCCACCGTGGCGCCCAGGTCCGTCTGCACCGTGAACTTGGAGCCGTTCGCGCACCGGATGTGCAGCGTCGCCTCCCCGGCTGCTGCCTCCACTGAACCAGCGGGGGGGACTCGCCGCTCCCTGCGCCCTCGCCTCCGCTCGCCATGGCCTCGACACCTAGCTCCGATCCGGTCCGCGGCTCCGATTGGGGTTTGCCGTGCGCGCGTCAGCTGCGAGGTCTCGCTCCTTTTTTTTTCTTTTTTCTTTTTTTCTTTCGTCCTGTTCCTTTATGCTTTGCGAGAGATTGAGGAAGAAGAAAGAAAGAACTGAAGTCTGAAGAGGAATAGACAGAGTTTGACGCGTCGGAGTTAACGGCGGGGAGCGGCGCGAGGTAGAGGCGATGGACGGTCCGGATTCGTCCCGTGACGTGGAGGTTTGTGTCTCTGTGCGGTGGGGTCGAGGTGGCATTTTATGGACGCGTGATCGGCATGTGAAGAAGGTTCTAGGCATATGCGAAGGCGAGCGAGACCGCGTGACTATCTAGCGTATGGGATCGTCGAATTCCGGAAGGTTCCTCCTTTACCTGAGGATGCGTGTATACGTGAGTATTCCTTTATTGTCATTAATTAAAATTTATAATAATCCATTCGTGTGTTATTTAGAATTTATAATTTTCCCCCTCATTGCTATTACTGTTTTATTATTATGGACAAGCCTTATTCGCTTGATTGTCATTCATTTAGATAATTTGTTTCCTAAAAGCCATTGAGAGAACAAAATACTAGTACTACAAATTTTTATCACTTTTACAGGCCACTTTGATAGAGCTTCGCCTTAATTCTTGAGAACTTCCCTTTTAATTCTTGAAGGAGTGATTCTTGAGAACGAAACACTATTACAGATTTTTATGTACTTTTCAGCCATTTTTTTCAAGAACTAAACACAGAAAGTGATTTCGTGTTAAATAAATGGGGGCGAGAAGCGGTGAGAGTGGGTCTTTTGGGACCCGTTTGGCACATCTCCTACCCCCGTCTTCACTACTATCAGCCACATAGCCCTAGCAAACACTTCATGTAGGGAGCTAACAAGAATCACTTCCACCAGAATCTAGAGTAGTTGCATTTTGAGTTTTGGCACGTGGAAGCTGAGAGTGAAGCTGGGGCTGGGAGCTATGCCAAAGGTACCCATATTCTAAGTTTGATAGTATGATTAGGCAATTTATTTTGATGAATTTAATAAATTTAAGTTTAGCTCAATTTTATCTTTAAGTGGATATTTTTATTGTTATCTCTAAAATATACTTAAAAATGGCATCCACCGTTCTTCAAAGTCAAAAGAAAAACAATGCATCCTTTTTCAGTATCAAGTGTGATCCATCTCCAAGTACTTTTTTTAAGAAATACTTGGAGATGGATTGATTGCTTGAAATGGAAGGATGTTGTTATTTTTGGACCAGTGGAACTATGTCTATTTTTTTAATATATCTTAGAGATAAAAAATAAACATATCCACATAGAGATAACGACAATTAAACTTAAGTCTAGTTATTCTGGCGAAATAAATTGTTTAAGCATACTTTGAAATGAATTGTTTAAGCATACTTTCAAACTCAAACTATAAAATGTGATCAAATTTGGTTATTAATGGTTCTAACGGAATTAGTCCATATGGAGGAGGAAGATTTTTTTAAATGAAATACTTGGAGATGAATCATGCTTGAAATCGAAGGATGTTGTTGTTTTCCAGACCAATGGAAGATGTCTATTTTTTTAATAAATCTTAGAGATAAAAGGTAAACATATCTACAAAGAGATAACGGCGAATTAAACTTAAGTCTAGTTATTCCAGTGAAATAAAATTATTTCAGCATACTTTTAAACTCAAACTATAAAAAGTGATCAAATTTGTTATCAATGGTCCTAACAGAGTTAGTCCTGTGTGACGAACACCTTGTAACGGTGTTTCGTTTTCTCAGTAGCATTGAAATTAACAAATTATCTTAAAATCTCACTGTGGGCGTCCTCCACAGTCTTTTGCAAAAAAAAAAAAAGCAATCAAGAGAATAAGGCTTGTCCACGCAACAATAATGACAATCTATTTATCTATCTATAACTCCTATAAAGGGAGAGACCCACTAAGTAGTTCTCTTGACACGCAGCCTATGCCACATCAACAGCCCCCACTAACACACATACAAAAAGAAACTGAAGCCATGTCACCCGCAGTCTCCTCAACTGCCAAATGCACCAAAGAGCCATCCACGAAGAGGCAGCGCGAATTGAAGGGGCAGCGGCACACCAATATAGAGGTTAACAGTCATAAATGCCAATGTCTTAATGCCATGCACTCCGAAAAGGTGAAGAGAATGAGGTTACCAAACTAATGAAATCATGTCTGTTTCATATGCTGGTTCTATAAAACCACAGGCAGGAAGTGGCAATGTGTGACTCAACAATTCACTGGATGGAGACGAGAGATTACGAAATAGTACAGCCAAAGTGGCCAAACAATTGTGTTTGATTACTGACTTACGAAGGAGAGGGGTGAGCGATGCCGTGGTGGGACCTCTGGACCTTCGACTAGCGACTATCGCAGGAGCGGCAATGGGAGCATGGCCTCCAGGCCCTCTCCGCTAACTCTCCGGCGAGGCTGGGGAGAGCAGGGCTGGTGGGGTCGGAACTCCCCCTGAAATCTATCTCCAAGGTCCCATGTTTGCCGTCGGCTATTACCCCTGGCATGCTAGCCCCAACCGCTGCTGCCGCTAGGCGCTTGGCGCCCATAGCTACCTGCTGGTCGGATGCAGATGTAGGAGATGGCTGCCGCAAGGCGCCATGGAGCGCGGACTGCCCCCTGTTGATCGTGCAACAGGCTGCCGGCATCGGGTGCAGAGTAACAGAAAGAGATTTAGATGTTTCCCTGTTTTTTATTTTTATTTTTCCTCCCCACGAATGAAAGAGATGGTCATGGAAAGAATAGCAAGACAACGAGCAAGTCAACGTCATCGTGGCCAAAAGAGACTTTTAAGTTCAACCACTTTGCCTTGTTTTATTCATTCTTTATTTTCAAATTTGATATTTATATATGTTCCAGATATGTAAAATGCTATAAGATTTCCGCTTTCAACTGTAGATACAGCGGCATCGAGCGGGGAAGAATCCTCTAGTTTTTAGACTAGTTTTTTTTAGAATTACACAAGTACAACGCAGACACTCACAATACAAAAACGCACACTCATCCCTATGAATACACGCACATGAAACCCTACCCCTATGAGCACCTCCGAAGGACTGGGCACCCGGCAGATCTGGAGATTCCCCGAAGTCACCATTGGTTTTCGTCGTCGACGGGAACGCCGCTACCACTGAATGCATAACGCCGGTAAATCCTGGAAAAATTCAGGAAAATGCTACATGTTGGGCCTGTTGATTGCTTCTCTTGATTGCTTCATGGGCCTCATGCAATGCTACATGTTGGGCCTCAATTGTTGAAACCTGTTGATCCACTGCAATAGCAAACAAAAATCTATGCTCCGTGGGGCCCAACCCTCTAAGACCAAGCTATTATTATTATATTATGTTCGTGTAAATAGAAAAACTATTTTTGTTATAACCTGAATCACCCAATGTTCTAATTAATCAAACAGTTGGATATTTTGAAAATTATAAGACCAAGTTACGCTGTGCAATGTGAGAGGAAAAAAAACTATCATAATTGTATTTTAATTTGATAGAAGATCCACCATCGAAGAGTTGTAGCTCGTGTTGGTTGGGCGGATCTACACCGGGCTGCCGGGCTGCAGCCCGGAGTGTGGTGTAAAATTCTCTTAAGCACTAACTATATTTAGCTAGATATTTCATGTAAATATAGAGTTAGCCCTACCTCATGAGGCTTAAAAGTCACTTATGCTACTTTTAGCCCTCCCCCGTAAGGTGTTTCTAGATCCGCCACCGGGTTCTAGTAATGGGAGTCGAGACCTCTCTGGTGAATGTGCATTCTACCCAGATGTGATCGATGGATGTGTCCATATGGCACTTGGCATTGGGCACTATGATCATTCTCAAGACGACACCGGAAGCTTGTTTGTCCTAGGGGTGTTTAGTTGGTGGGGTGAAAAAATTTTAGGGTGTCACATTGAATGATTGACCGTATGTCGAAGGGGATTTTGGACACTAATTAAAAAATAATTTCATAACTTCGCCCGAAACGACGGGACAAAGCGTTTGGTTACGGTAGCACGTAAGGATAATCATGTATGGCTAATCATGGAGTAATATAATTAGGCTCAAAAGATTCGTCTCCGTTATTTATAGCCAAACTGTGGAATGCTTGTTCGGCTAGCTGGTTGAGCCACAAGTCAACAATGTTTTTTTCTCACAACAAATCAGCACTAGCCCAGCCCAAAAACAGCAAAGATTTTTTTTGTTAGACCAAATCAGTTAGCCAAACTGTGGAATGCTTGTTCTACCGGGTTTGTTCAAACCACCACCAACAATGTTTTTCTCTCACAATAAATCAACACCAGGTCAAGTCTGATCTTTTTTCTCACATCAAATCAGCACCAGCCAGCTGAACAAGTGTGCTCTCACCTTGCTATATGTTTTGGCTTATGGGCAGGCTTTTGGATTGCTTTGATAAGTCCAGTCCAGCGCAAATACTTTTTTTTTTGCTAGTGGCAGGCGTGACTAATATCTTGGTTTTGCTAATGACGCGCAACTAATATTCCGTTGTTTTTCTAATGACATGCAAGTATGCAACTAAAATATTCTGTCGGTTAAAACAACGTAGTCTGATTTTTATAGCTCGCCCAAATCTATCGCTGTTAACTCTGATCTCTGATACTCGACACGTGCCTTTCACAGCCTGCCCTGCTGCAACAGCGCAACTCTTGATGGAACGGGGAAGTCCTAGATCCAACTTGAGCACATCCATGATGCACGCACGCAACAGGCAAGACGGTGGTCTCTGACGTGTCGTGACGAGGAGTAAGGACACCGGCCGCCGGCGATCTGGACTTGGTTATTAACATAGCAAAACAAAGCTAGCCTAAATCAATCACTGTTTATCCTGATAGGATACTCAACACGACAATATAACTGCATGCGGTTGCCGCAGGCCTTCCTGACCGTGTCAAAGTGGAACGCAGAAGAGGTTTTGCCTGCCTTCAGTTTCAAGGCGAACGCAGAGCCACCCGGGGAGGGAACGGAGAGGACATGGCAACCACCGCGGCAGCCGCCGACCTACCGGCCACGGTCTGCGTACGGCGCGCCACTGCCGCGCTAGCGGCAGCGCGCCAACAGGAAAGTTCGATCTGTAGCAGACGCGCCGCGCGCTGCGACGCCGACGCGAGGCAGGCTTGGCCGTCATGCGCGCGCGGATGGGGAAGGCACGGGCACGTCTTTAACGATTCTAAAGCTCTTGCGGGCTTATATGTGGTATGGGCCTGTTCGTTCTACTTTCCTTCTACTTTAAACAGCTAGTGTGGGCTGTGGATATACAACCTACTATAGCCATTTGGTAGCCCAAAGCCTGCTAGACGTTCTGGTGTATTGCAGGGTTCACTTTTGGTGTAGCTTTCGTATACTACTATGAATAACATAACATTCTAAATTAAATTATGTGAGGTTGTTCTTTGCATGGACTTTGAAGCATCGCAAACTCGAAGGATATTCAGTTGTCGATCTAACATGGAAGGAAATGGAATTTTTAAGGATGCAACAAATGGTGGAAGGATCTGTCATGTTCTGTAAATTTGTAATCTTGGAACAATATTTGTGTTCATGTATATGATTTAGAATGTGTAGCAAATTTTAGGATTGTTACAATTTTTGTATTCCTTTGTTGACATAATGTGCGTTCATGTGTTGCCATACTTTGTGGGTGCGAATTGTGTTCACGTGATAATTTTTCCCCGTCAACTTATAAATTGAAAAGGCTGCAAACGAAAATAGTAGAGGCTGTACCTGCTTGGATTCTGCCCTGTCATGATGCCTACTAGCCTACTAGGCAAAAGATCCTGGCCATCAAGCACTCGAATAAGCAACCAAACAGGCCGTGAGTGCAGGTCTGGTTGCCTTCAGCTGTGCAGCCGCAACACAGCCACAACCAGTCGTCAACCCAACAGGCTCGTCATACTCATAAACCGCTTCTAGTTCGGTACGCACATGCCTTTCACACAGCCTGCCCTACTGCAACTCTCGATCAACAAATTGATGGAACGGAAAGCCCTGATCCAATGTACGGACGCAAGAGGCAAGACGTGTCGTGATGAGGAGTAAGGACCGGCGCCCGGCGGTGAGCACTTGGTTACATAGCTAAACAAGGCGATTGTTGATAGGTAGCTAGCTAGCCTAAATCAATCACTGTTAATCCTGATAGGATACTCGACACGACCATATAACTGTATGGTAGCCGCCGCTGCCTTTTCTGCCGTGTCAGTGGCGGTAACGTTTTTGTTTTGCCTGCCTTCAAGGCGAACGCAAGCCAGGATCGGACGTGGCAACTACCGCGCGCGGCTGCCGACCTACCGGCCACGCCCCGCGCTCCACCTGCTCAGGCTGTCTCGTACGGCTACAGCCCACCACTGCCGCGCTGCAACGCATGCAGCGAGCCAACGCCCAGCAGAAAAGCTCTGTAGCAGACGTGCCGTGCGCCGGGGGCGCAGACGGGCGGCGACGCCGACGCGAGGCAGGCCGTCGCCATGCGCGCGCGGAAGGGCGGCGCACCGGCCGCGCACGGGTACGCGTCGCCGTCAGCCGCGTCGGCGCCGCAGAGCAAAGTTGCGGGCGATGCTATGCTTATGCTTTGCCCGAAAGGAAACGGCAGGGGCCGCGCCACGAGCAGCAGCAGTATTTTTTTTTGAAAAAAAAAATGTCGACTGCCGCCTTCCTGCCGGATCGCGGAGGTAACGGAGACGGAGGAAGTCGTCAAACATGCAGCGTTGAATGGGCTTCGGCCTTCAATTCAGTGGTGTGTGGGACAGTTGGTCGCTGTGTGCTTGGACCGCTTTGTGTCAACGCATTTTTTTAAAAAAAGGTCGACTGACTCGGGCAAGTCAACGGCGTTTCAGGGAACGCCGGAGATGGTGGCCGCTGGTCCTTCTGCAGCTCAGCGATCCAATGCAAGCATGGAGCTGCAGTACTGTGACATGAGTAAATGGAGAGGTCGTTAGTCGTTACATCTACTACGCATTAACGGCAAAGTGGTTGACGCTTGGTTGGGCTCCATCCCGCTGGTGTGCGAGTCAGAATCGGAGAGCACGGCACCAACTACCTGCTGTCAAACGGTTTCGCTCATTACGCTTGCAGGATGGATATAATAACATTAATAAATAATGGAATGTCATGTCATTACGCTTAGGATGGATATGGAGCTTATTACGCTTGAAGGAGATGAAGCGGTAGCCTGTAGCCGGCCGGCTCGTCTACTGTAGTCTGTCCGGCAAATACAAGAAGGCTAAGCACGCAAATCGAGCGTCCGCACGACTGCAAGTCACTTGCAGAGTCGGCTGCATAGATGGACTCCGAGAGAGGGTGACATGTATTAAACCCAAAACCCAAACTACCTAATCATTCCTGATGCCTTGCGTGTTGCAGATTCTTCCTCCTCAAGTTCTGTTCACTATTCCGTTCCCACAATTCTGTTACGCTAACATTTCAATGTTCATGGTCATGAGGTTGGTTTTTTATAAGTTCGTATAGTGTCTAAGAGATGATTAAAAAAACAAACAAACTCCACGAGCTCTACCATTGTCATCAGTACCTTCGCACGCATCATCATCTTATCGATTCATCATCTTATCGATTTTTGTACGATCCAATCATGGTGGGATATTACGGTACGTATGTAGTCACAATCACAATTATAAGATTTCGAAAGCGACCCCAAACTACGATTATGGGCGAGTCAATCAAGCATGATTGAGAGAGCACAGGTTTATTATGCCATCCAGATTCCAGAAGCCAGTATTGTACTGTAGTAGGGCCACTACACTACACTAGCCTGCCGCTAGAACCATGTTGAGCAGCAACACATGACACCAGTACACTACGCCACGGCCTGACTCGTGCTCTGTTCCACGAACGGATGGATGGGTTAGATGGAACTATGCTTAGGGCACCTCCAGTGTGCCACCGAACCATGGTCTGCAGAAGGACCGGGGTGTCGAAGCATTCAAACACCAAACCGTGGTCTCCGGTGTGCGGTTCGCTTCCTCAACTAAAATATTACTTCTCCGTCCACGCGTCGGCATGTTTTCGTAGAAGATGCTTTTTGGCAATAGCATCCACGCACTATCCAGCACTTGCCGATTTATTTATTCACCTCGGTTCGACTCTTCTCGCAAGGTGCTTAACTTTGCTTCGACACATATGGTTCGAACCATCGTCAACACTTTGGAGCGGCTACGGTTCGTTATTTGGCACTACGGTTCGAACCGTCCTCAACACTGGAGCTGCTCTTAGGGCTGCCAAAAATCTTGTAAGCACACGAACACACACGTGCTCTGTGTCACTCTTGATCGAATTAATGGAACGGAAGCAAAGTTGTGATCCAACTCGAGCACATCCATGCACGCAAGGCGAGATGCGAGACAGTGGTTATCCGGAACACGCCTGGGGGGTGGTCTCGGTCGTGTCGTGATCACGAGTCAGAACCCACGGTGTGGACGTGGTTAGCGAGCAATAAACGAGGCGCTATCCAGCGGAACAGGGGGCTGAAGCTGAAGGAGACTGAAATAATCCGTGTGTTTCGGCGGCGCGCCCGCGCCCGCCCCGCACAGGGAAAGCAGCAGCGGACGGGGTGGGCCGTCCCGTGCAACGCGCGATAGCCGATAAGCCTTGACGCGCCCGCCCCGTCTCGTAATCCTGGGCCACGTTGGCCACTCCCGTTCTTATCCCCTCGAATCAAAATGAAATCCCACTCATGACTCATGACACATCTCCTGCGCTTTTCCTCTTTTTTTTCTCCTCCTCGTCGGACTCCGACCCCCCAATTCCAGCAAGCGCCGCCGCCATCACTAGAATACGGCTGTCGAATAATTTAATCATTTCCATAAAAAAATGCACTGCTACTCCTATCTCCTACCCTTGGAATCTGAATGCGAACAAGAAAAAGTAGCAGGATTACGTCGATAATGAACGGCATTTAGCTGTGTCCTTTGCAGTACTGGGAAGTGGGAACGGATTACTGCCTACCAACGAACGTCCACGTGCCAGGCTGCCGGACACGGTGTGTGCCAGGACGAGGAGTTTATCCGACGATCTGCTGACGCGTCCCTGCGCTGCAGCACGCGTGTCCCCGGTGGTCGGTGGCCGCCCCTTCCCGCTGGCCCTCGTCCCGGAAGGCCGTGTCGACGCTCGCTATATGCGTCCCACGGCGCCGCGCTCCCAACTCCCAAGTCCAAACGCGTCCCCGTGTCCAAAACATTCTGCCGCCTGTTGGAGGGCAGCACCAAGTATCTATCCGTCAGTCTGTTTCTAGTTCTACTCTAGCTACTATTAACTGGCACCAGCAAACTTCTCCTTCTGCCCTGCGTCACTGCGTGCTGCGGCCAGAATCGGAAACCACAGCGGGAGGCAACCTTGCGGCGGCGCCCGCGTGGGAGTGGAGGCAGGCGGCGGGCGCATAAATCCAGCCAGCCGGAGCTCCTGCAACAGCAGCAATCCCCGGCCTCCTCATCCGTTCCGTTCTCTCTCCCAAGCAAACAAAACTGCTTCCAGCCTTCCTTCTTCGACCTCGGGCTCGATCGGTCGGTCGTCTGTCTATGGCTGTCGTCACGAGAGGCGCTGCGTCCCCGCCCCTCGTCTTGCTGCTGCTCCTAGTATTCTTCTTCTTCTTCATCGCGGCCCCGTCTCCGGCTGACGGCTGCGACCGCTGCGTGCGCCGGTCCAAGGCCACCTACCAGGCCTCCTCGCTCGCCCTCCACGGTACGCACTACGGCACTGCGTACGCAGGCGTCCCGGCCCGCTGCTGTCTTCTGCGTTTCGTCTGATTGTTTCTGTGGCGTGCAAGATTGATTGTTTGATTGATTGACTCATCGTTTTCGGTTTGCTGAATGAATTGCGCAGCCGGTTCGTGCGGGTACGGCTCCTTGGCCGCGTCCTTCAACGGCGGCTTCCTCGCCGCTGCCAGCCCCGAGCTCTACAGGGGCGGCGTCGCCTGCGGCGCCTGCTTCCAGGTACTAGCCAGCTTCTTTACTTCTTCCGGAGGCCGCCGGTGCTATCTATCGGCAGCAATTCCTCTGTTCTCCTTGCTCGATCGGCGAATTTGGTTGGATTCTAAGCAACAAGGTTCGATCGGATTGGCATTGGCAGGTGCGGTGCCGGGACACGGAGCTGTGCAGCACGGCGGGCGCGAAAGTGGTGGTGACGGACCAGGCGCGGACAAGATCAAACCGCACGGGCCTGGTTCTAAGCGCCGCGGCGTACGCGGCCATGGCCACCACCGGCAACGCCGCGCGCCTCAGGGACCGCCGCGAGGTCGACGTCGAGTACAAGAGGTACTCCTAGTTTGCTTTGCTGGTCGGTGCCGTGCGCGAGCACGGTGTCCGTCCGTCCGTAGTGTCAGCTCAGCTAGCTAGCTTTCGGTCCCACGTGCCTGCTGCCGACGACGATGAGATTGATGTTTGTATGTACGCCCACCCCAGGATACCCTGCGAGTACGCCAAGGACCGCAACCTGTCGATCCGCGTGGAGGAGAAGAGCCGCCCGCCGAGCGACCTCTCCATCAGGTTCCTGTACCAGGGCGGCCAGACCGACATCGTCGCCGTCGACGTCGCCACCGTAAGCTAATTAATTCCTCCCCTGTTTCTTTCTGTTCGTGTATTTTTCGTTCCCAACAAATTTGAAACCCACATTCGGTCAGCAAGCAGCAGGAGGCAACGGTTCGATCGAGTTCACCGCGGCGGCTCCTTGATGACGTCGTGTCGTGTGGTTTGTTTTGGGCAGGTCGGGTCGTCCAACTGGCGGTTCCTGACGCGGGACCACGGGCCGGCGTGGAGCACGGCGCAGGCGCCGGCGGGGCCGCTGCAGCTCCGGCTGGTGGTGACCGGCGGATACGACGGCAAGTGGGTGTGGGCGGAGTCGGAGGTGCTGCCGCGCCGGTGGGAAGCCGGCCGCGTCTACGACACCGGCGTGCAGGTCTCCGACGTCGCGCAGGAAGGGTGCTACCCTTGCGACACGCACCAGTGGCAGTGACGCACAGCCTCCTGGATTGTATATTGTACAGCTCTTTTTTGTTTTTTGGTTTCCGTCCATTTTCGGATGGATGGACGGACGAAAGATATGAAATGATGAGCGGAATCGGAGAGTCAAATCAAATCAAATCAAATCTCAAACGAACGTGCCGTTGCAATTGCTCCCCCCACTCACTCACTTGTTGGGTGAGCAGCGGAGTTGGAGCGCACGACCGATGCGTGTGCTGTGTGCATGATGAATTCCGTTGGCTCTGGTCGCCCCTCGTCAACGATGTGGAGTGCCACTGCTTCCCGTTTGGCTCCGCGCCACTCGTTCCGGACTGAACGGGCAGATGCCGTCGTCGTGACGAGGAGGTGAGGTCAGAGTCATCGGAGCCTCACACGGACGTTGTTGTCGAACTGGAAAGAGAGAAATTTTTGGCAGGTTCGTTCAGCAAAATCGCGTCCTAACATTTCCATACCAAGCACGCACGAGCAACGGCTCCAAAAGCGCTTGTGTAAGCACAACCCACTATTGATCTCGTGACGTTTTCTGAGTCTAGCAGCTGCAGGGTTTTTTTTTTTTTTGAGGATCAGTTGCAGATCATTAGGCGCTCAGCCAGTCGGTTTGGGTTTCGACGATCCACCAGAGGAATCCTTAATTTCGACATGGGCCTTGAGGCTCCTGGCCCACAATTTTGCTTTCCTTCTTTCATCTGGAGCGCATGCTCAGAGAAAAGCGTTCAAAGTTTGTGAATGAACTGAGCTCGACCTTTGTTTATACACCTACCAAGCTGAAATTGACTTGAGGCCATTTGCAGTCAAATTTCATACAAATGACTGTTCGAGGCTCAGTTCATTTGCAGCTCTGTCTCGATGAGTGTGAGTGACACATCGGCTATGATTGGCTGCGGTTTCTGTTTCCCATCAGAGCAAACGTAGCGGCTCTATCTTTCCTCTTTTCCATTCCGGGTCGAGGAATTCCTTCTCATTTTGGGATCCGGCGGCTACATCGGCTTCGTCGCCGCTGCACATCAGCAGAGCACGGGTGCACCTCACTTAAAACCGGACGCCGAACGCCCGACGATGGTATGCGCCGCCTGCTGCGTACGGAGATGTTGGCTAGATTCTCTTCACTTGAGAGTGAGCGCGCTAGCTTCAATTGAGCCATATAGGGCTCCAGAAGCAACAGTGTGCAATTGGGCCGGTACGTACGTGGCAATGCATCATCGGTTATTCAGTCTATATATGATATGATCGACGTTGAAATGATCCAGAATGCAAACTCGCTACCTCTCTAATTTTGGATACGAAGCAAACCAAACCTGACGCTGATGGTTCCTCGTCCGGAGGCACATCGACACCGCGCTCGTTCTTTGATTGGGATTTGGGAACGGGTTGTTGAGAGACGGATCGAGGAGCACGTTTGGTGCCTTGGTGGCACCATCCCACCAAATCACTTCATCGTAGGATCCTAAAGCACGTAGCTCTATTGCATTTATCTATAGTATGACGAAATTACGACTCTTCTCACTCGCTACAATTTAAAACAAACTCGGTCGGGTAAGGAAAGACTACCCCACCGACATTGTTTTTTTTTAAAAAAATTGGTTTTTCTAAACCTCAGTCCCGCCCTGACACTAGGAGTAGCCTATGAGAACTACGATCCTCGATCCTTCAGAGAGCACCATTCACCGTAACCACTGGGCTGGTATACAACGTCGCCCACAGCTCGATCCCCATGTGACCTAGGTCAACTATTAACCAGTGCTTTGGCACACGGACCTAACGAGAAAATTTCTTTTAACCACAGCCTAAAATTCGCTCCCACAAGGAGTCAAACTCGGACCTATGGAGTGCCGCTCGATTATTCTAACCATCAAGCTAGCACCCCTTTAGCACTCGCTACAATGCACACTACGGCAATTGCACTTTTTATCAAATCGACCGTAGCAGGCTCGTCATGCTCGGAGTATCAGTCATTGTGACATGGACCCAACGAGCAGATATGGAAGTTACTATATATCCATGGTGGTGTGTCGGGGATCCTCTAAACTACGGGTCGATCTTTCAGTAAAGAAAGTTATACTAAAAGTAATAAGAATGTCAACATTAGAATAAGAATAAGAATGGCCTTTTCATGTAGGTATGGGCTCGGATTCTAGATGCTAAGCCACATTTTTGCAACGACCTTAGAATCGACTCTTCTCTTGTGATCCGTATGACCCGCATGCATTTGACTCTTCTTTTGCTTCCTTCCGATCGATCCCCTGCCGCTTCACATCAACGTACAGGGCCGCGGGTGTGCGTCGCTAACTCGCCACTCAGCAACTCCAACCATCTCCTAAAAAATAGATAAAAATAGATAGTTAGCTTTGTAAAATTTGAGAGCTCAAATTTAAAATTAACTCTAGTAGAATAAAATGGAATCCTATTTTCATTTAAAAGGTAGATAGGAGGCTCATATATCTAACTAGCTATAGGGGTTCGTGAAGGAATTTTAGGAGGACATAAAAAATTTAAGAGCTCCACTGGTGTTATTCTCAACCAGAGAAGTTGCTCTCACCGGACGTGAACAGGTCTTCAACGCACGATGGAAATGCGTCGTCTAGACCGTACGGCGGAGCCGCGGAGACGTCACGCAGCCAAGTGTCACCACTCGGGTCACCAGCTTTGGGAGGCAGGGAGTAGAAGAGCGATAAGACCCGGAACGAGGACAGTGGCCCAGATTGCCTGTGGGCTACAAACGTGGCACCTACGGCCCAGTACTGTGTGTACACAGCCCAGACACACAAGCGCGGCGGTCACATACCAGCCTAATGAACGGGCTCGTTGCATGCAGCCCATCCACGCGACGACCGCGCTCGTCGCACGAATCAAGCGAGCGAACCCAAGGCCCAAGCCTCCTCGGCTCGTCGTCCTCTTTCGTCCGGGCCTTGCGTTGCCGCATTTCGGCGGCTGTGCTGTGTGCATCGAAACGGCGTTTATACTAGGACGATTTTGACTTTTCCTTGACTGGCGACGGCGTTTGTGTTGTGTGCTCCCGGTCCGGGTCCCGTCGGCAAGGGTACGATCTCGATCGAGCTGCCTGGAAGAAAGTTGGTTGACTTGGTAGCGATGTGGCACTGTTCGCGTCGCATTGAATACCGCCGATGATGTTCGTCGCCCCACTGTGCGGTGCCATTGCTGTCTCGACTAGCAGCAAGCTGGGTCTCGTGAAGCACAGGAAAGGGACGGTTGACTCGTGCAAGCAGCAGGCTGCAACACAAGTGGGCGCTGTACACAAATCTGAAGGCGCTCTGCGAATTCGCAGCCGTCGTCGCCTCGTCGATCGGCCCATTGATACCTACAGTACGTGTACGGTACAAAGTGTCGGGGTTGAGTATGAACGCGCGGCAACTTGGTCTCCGTTGTCAACGGCATCCGTCCAAAGGTCTTGCTGCCTGCAAGAGTTGCAAGAGAGTCCACGCTCGCCAACGCACCCGTGACCTGCTGCTGCTGCCTGGGGCAGTGGACTAGTGGGCAGTGTGGGGGATGTTTCTTCTGCGTGCGTCTCTGTCAGGGCAGCAGTACTAGTACAGGAACGCCCTGAACTAATCCGTGACGTCAATACTTAGGATTGATAGACGTTGCCGGCACGTCTAGTTTAATTGCCCGACTTTGGACTATCCTTGCTCGATTGACTTTCAGTCCTCAAATGTAAATCCTGGGACTAAAAACATTGCAGAGACAATTAGCAGGATGTCAGCCGTGACCTGTCTGGAAGCACTCGTCGTCACTGCGAACGAGACGAGGCGGCAGGGACGTAAGCTTCTCGTTCATAGTAGCAAGTAGTACAACGTTGAGAAGGTTTGACTTTTACTAGTATCGATCACCCATTCACCATGCAGTAGCGCACTGTAGACTTTTTGTGGGAAAAAAATTGCGTGCCGGGAGTCCACAATCGTCAGTAACCCAACTGTTGGTGTGGACGGTTGGACCTTTGCCAGAAGTGCAGATATCGGCCGCCGTTGACATGAACATTGTAAGCGTGACATGCACGTCCCGCTGAAACTGAATGTTGTGCGTAGAAAGAAGTCTTTCCCTCGGTTTTTGGTATTAAAAAGTCGTTTTGGATAAGATTTGAGTCAAACATCGCGAATATAAATCATCAATAACTTTTAAATTGTTGAGTTTGTAAATGTAGTTAGTAGTATGCCGTTCCAGGGTGACTTGCTCATTCTCGCAGGGGATGTGAGCATGCTCTGACTCTGAGCCACGAATTGATAACTTGTATCGTACTGATAAAAAAAAAAGTGTGTATTGATCAAGGCGGGCGACAACGGCAATCTGGAACATCCTGAACGAATCCATGACATCACTGCGCGCGTTTTACCGATCACTTGAGGACCGGTGATTTTTTTTTTTCTTTTTTTTTTTCACGACGGGTCATTCACCCGTGTTTCATTAAGAGGAGGAAAACCAAATCCAAATACAACTAAGCGCCGATGCGGCGGCGGACATCATCTGCTGCTTGGCGAAAAAGAAAAAGAGGACAACACAAAGCAAGCAACCTAACTACTTGGATGCACCCTAAGTTGATTACATGATAACTAGATGTCGCGACCAGGGCCTTAAAGCACTCGGGGCGGGGCCGAATTTTGCGTCGGCAGCGCCGCTTCTTTCCCGCAAAATGAAGGCCTCCATGGCCTCCATGTTCACCTCGGCTTGAGGGCGATTAAAGGCGGCATGCAGCTCATCAAAGGAAACTGCATCCTCATGCTCTGCACGGACCTCAATCCCCATCTTTTTCGGCATAACTCACCTTGCACGGTCCTGCGGCTTATGAAGCCTGGAGCCACTCTTTACGGCGATTTGTGCCTTTGCGTTTCGGCGTTAGCTCGGAGGCATCTTGGCGGCGGGCGCATTTTCCTCAAGACGGGCGTGGAGAATGGAGGGGGTTCAAGCGGCTTCTTGAAGCGACTCACGAACACTCAACCGGCGAGCACATGCACCGCCTCGAAGAGTGCGCGGTGCCCCTCTTCGTCGCCGCCACTACGGGGGGCCACCGGCGTCGGGTGCCGTGCTCGGGTTGCAAAAGACGGGTTCGCTTTGCTCCCCGAACCCGAGGTGGCGAGGCTGGAGTGCTAGCGTCGGACACGGCGCGACTAGTGGGACCGGCCTTCGGCGTCGTCCAAGTCGACCCACCGGTCGCCCACCGCCCCGGGCGGTAGCCGGTGGAGTGCACCACGGCAAATGCGAACGGCCGTCAGATCAAGGGGCCGCCGCGGCCTCGCCCTCCCGGGAAGGTGGTTGGGCGCGCGACGGGTGGCCGCGAGCTCAAAGAGCATCGGGTCCACCGAATCGGGGGAGGCACCGCATCCTCGTCCGTGCCGGCGTGGCGGGAGAGGCCACGGGAGCCGAGGTGGGGCCCCCGGCGCATCAGCGCGGTGGTGCGTCGGCTCCTCCCGTGGCGAATGTCGGTGTGGGTTGAGGGCCGTTCGTTGCGCGGTCGAGGCCGGCGGAGGTCACAGGAGTGCGGCCCGGCGAACGGCACGGTGGGCGGCGTGCAGCCAGCGAGGCCGTGCCGGTTGCGCTTGGCCCGGACCTCCGGCATCTTCGGGCAGCGGCGGCGCCGATGCCCCTCCGCGGCGGCGGCGAAGCGGCGGGAAGGTGGCGCGCATGCGCATGTTCGTTGGAGCCCCGGTTGAAGCGGCGGCGCGACTAAGCGGAGCCGGCCGTTGGCGGTGCGGCGATGCGAGGGCCGGTACTGCGGTTTGTCGGCGAGAGAAACCTCTTGCCACCCTTGGCGTCTCTGGGAGGGAGCGCGGCGATGGGGTCCCGGCGCAGGTGGACGGGCGCAGCGCCGCCGCCTGCGACCGCTCCGCGTCCGCCGGACCAAAAGCGTTAGTGGGCGGGGATGCGGCCCGGCCGGGCCCGAAATGCGGCCCACGGCCACATTGCGCGAATCGGCTGTGGTGGGCGGCGGCGAGTCATCTCCTTGTTGGGCGGCGGCGTGGCGCTGCGCTTCTTCTTGGGCGGAAGCCCGACGCCCGCCCGGGCTCCATTCGGGGAGGCCACGACCCCGGGGCAAGGGCGGGGCGGCGGCGTTTATCATCGGGCGCCGGTGCGGAACCGAAGGCCCACCGGTGGCCGGCGGATCCGGCCACACCCGGCCTTGGTGTACTGGCGATTTGGAAGGGCACCGGCGGCACCCTTAGCGAGAACGAAGGGACGGGGAGCGGACGGGATGGCGAGGAGGGCCGGCGCCACAGCAGCCAACCCGGCGGTGGTGGGCGCGGGGCTGCGGCGTGGTTGGCTCCTCGAACTCATCGTCGGGCGATCGGGACATGAGTCCATCGACCGCGCTCCTCCTTGGGGTCACAGCCAGCGGAGGGAGGAAAGAAGGACGAGCCCGGCCGAGAGGCACGCACGTGGAGGCCGTGCGGGGAGGAGCGAGGAGCCGTCCACAAGCTCGCCTTCTTCGACGTCCCCGATCCATCCACGGAAGAGGAGGCGGCGGCAGCGGGAGGCCCTGCGCGACGGGACCGGAAGCGGCGTGCGTTATCGGCGGCTGGGCCCGGAGGCGGGTGAGGGCGAGGGAGTGCGGGTCGTGGAGAGCGCACAGCACGGGGATGGATTCTCGTCAGAATCCCCGCCGCCGTAGCGGGCCCCGCGTTGCAGCCAGCGGAGTTAGCGAGCGGGCGGAGCGGCGGCGGCGAGATGGGCGTGCATCACGCGCCCGTCGTCGCGAGCGGTCGTCGGCGGCGGCGGCGGTCTCGTAGCGTCCGAGAGGTGCGCCCATCTACGCGTGCGGCCCGGTTGGACTCCGGGCGGCTCAAGGGCGTGGCCTCCGGCGGGCGGCCTTGAAGCAGCAGCGAGCGGCGCGGCGGCGGCGACACCGGCACGGCAGCACCCCAGCGCGGGCGCAGAGCCGGTCGAGCCACGCGCTCGCCGCCGCGACGGAGCAGCTCGGGTGGCCGTCGTCGTGCAGGGAAGAGTGCCCCGCTCCGGCAGCGCGCGGCGCACCGAGGCGCGGAATGCCCCACGCCCGGTGACATGGGCCAGTAGATCGGCTCGAGGGGAACTTCGGATCCGGCTGGGATGGGGAGGAGGTGGCAGGCTGGGTCGCCCGACGGCGGGCGTGGGCGCCCGGCGGCGCCGCCAACGGTCGGGTCGGGAGGGGTGGGAGGGTCGGGAGGCATCTTTTCAGGTCAGTGTCTATCTGTCGAGGACCAGTGATTGTTTGTGCATGGTCGACTGGCGTGCTGACTGGGCAATCGATGCATGTTTTAATCGGCCAATTTGGACTCTTTCTGGAGTGACCTAGCTAAATTGCTATTCCGAGACGTTGGAGCCTTCTTCTCGATCGATCCCCAAATGTCTACTACGTGGATTAATTAGGAGAGAAAATTAAACCGAGCAGTGGAGCGTCGTCACTGCAATGCAAACTACGTACTCAACGGGGTGGGAGTGGGACGACGTCCGGAACGTACGTACGTACGCATCGTCGGCGCTTAAACAAAAGCTCCCGGCTCAAAAAGGCTGGACCGACCGGTCAATTTAAACATAGTGGTAGTACTCCTACTAGTACACCGCAGCGAGATGGCTACCACCAGAGAAGACATTACGTTACGTACCTGCTGAGGCTATGCCGGGCTACGGAACCGGCGGCGGCCGGATTTGACCTGTTTTGACGTTACGTAGTCTGTTGGCCGTTAGCCGGCAACGATCGACCGACGGTGATTAATATTATTCTGCATTTCTTCTACGTACCGACGCTGAACCGGTCTCGCGGTCGTCTCGCCAGAGAGGGAAGACCGGTTCCTACGTGGTGCTACGTGATAGCGCGGCGGCGGCACCGCTAGCTGGTCACTGATGCGTGCGTGCGTGCGTGCTTGCGTTCACTGAAGCGCAAGCCATCTGAATTGCCGCCAGTCCCCTAAACCAAACAAAGACCCACCCACCGACTAAACAAAGGCCGCTAACATAACATGCATGCACCCAGCCTCCACCTCCAGCGGTTCGTGTATGCATGGATCCGTACGGCAAAACAAAACGATGCCAGCCTTTTGCCTTTGGCTGGCCCGCTAGCCAGATGCTGCTGCTGTGCTGTGCCTCTCTGATGCACGACGAAGTAATCACAAACGCGCACCGGAAACACGTGACGGTCCGACGGATCCATCCACGGTTCGATCCGGTGCATGCCATTGCCGCCTAACGATGGATCAGGCCGCCTAAAGCAAATAAAGTGCCCCGGGCCCCGGCCGCGCACTCCACTCGCGTCGCCATCGCTCGCTCGCCGGAGTTAAGTGCCCCACCCCATCGGCTGATCGGCTCTCCATGCATCTCCATCCCTGGATCTGGAGGAACTGGATCAATCATTTGTTTCGTCGGGTGCAGCGCACCCGTCGCCGAACCGGACGAGGAGCAAGGACGAGTGACCAGCTGCCAAGGAGGAGGAGGAGGCAATGGCAAGGAGCCACGGAAGGGGAGCATCGCGCCGCACGTTTCAATGCGTGCAGGCCTACACAGAGATCACCGATCCATCCCAACGCAATGCAATCAGGGAGGTGGGCGGCAGGGGCAGGCACGGCCACGGCGGGCGGGTGGGCGCGGCGGGGCCCGACGGCCGGACGGACGTGCCTGCCCGCCCATGTGACGGGACGGACGGAGATGGCCTCCGACGCCGGGCACCAGCGCACCGTGCGTCCCTCAGCCACGTGTCCTCTCCTCGGTATGCCAGTATAGAAAGGACACCGATGCAGCGTGGTGGCCGCGTGGGAAGGAAATTTGGCTGATACATTTCGATGCGATACATTTCGATGCCAAGCTGGCGTATTTATGAATTATGATCTTGTTAGTGACTCCTATCTGCTGGGAAGCACGTAGACAGCACCGATCTACTTTTTTTTCTCTCTGAGATTTCCTGGAGTATTGGACTATATATCATCATCCAATTGAACTGGAGTAAAGACTCAATGGACCATGTCCTATTTCTCGGACTCGTCTGATGGATAAACTTTAATATTTTCACAAATTAGGTGTCATGTTTTCTAATACTCACTCAAAAGTACAACCCTAATATATATCAAGGTCATAAAAAAACATTCACTCTAGAGCATCAAGTTTTGTGACCTTTAGGGCACGATTGGTTTGCTTCGCAAAGAGAGCCGGTATATCCCAACGATGTAGCTCACCGTGACTATGATGATCATGTGCAACATTCTTTTGTTTGGTCGGCATACCTGTCCAACCAAGTCGTATTGGGCTGCAGGGATGGAGCTCCTTACTCCGCATCACTACTCTCTTATCTTGTGCAAGTTGTACGCCATTCATGCATACATCGAGTCAAGTACGGGAAAAAAACATGATCCCGTGGGGATGACGTCCAACAAGTTTTCCATTAAGAAGAGATCTTCTCATTAGATTGTGAAAATTCCTGAACCCCAGCCTCATCCATATACAGCGGCACCGCATCCCTGTGAGAATAGGATGACCACACACTTGTTCTTTGGCGTGGGACTAACGAGGGGATTTTTTTAACCTCAAGGCCGATCGAACCCAAGATCTGAGGAGTGCCGCCGGTTGTCCTTAGCAACTAGGGCTAGAGGCTTTTTGGCGATCAAATACGGTTGTCGGGGCCGAAAATAATCGGCCCATAAGGAAAAGTAAGCCCATGAAGGATGGCACGGCCTCAAGGCCCAAAAAAGAAGGGCCTGATGGGAAGGCGGCCAGGAGTTGGCGACCCAAGGCGTGTTATGGGTCAAAAGACGCCTAGGAGAGCGAAGGCCGGCCCCAAGTCTGCAGATTCGCTAAGAAGGACTTAATGTACGGAAGACTCTCTTGGGCCCCCTTTAAAAGCCCAAGACGGCCCGTCTCCAAACACTCATTTGATAAGGCCCAACATTAAAACACCCGGCTAGCAGGGGGAGGGGGGCCCAAGGTGAAACCTCAGAAATAATGAGAATAAAGACCAGCAGAATCGACATGAGTATAGAAGGGAGGCACGGGAAGACAATTCCCTAATAGGCTTATGAAGCCCATCCATATCTGGTCAAAATCTGCACTGCGTACTACGGCGCCCGGCCCGGAACGGCCGCTTTTACCACCACTTACTCGACCGAGAGGCGGTGCCTCGGGGACTAAGTTCCGCCTCGCAGGAGGACACGGGGTCTCACGGAGACCATCCTGCCTCGCAGGGACCATGACCCTCGGGCCGGACTTCTCCGCCTCGCCCCAGGGGATAGGGGGACCCCGGCAGGCGGCTCTTCCCTCTCCCGGGAAATACCACCTCGGGCGCGCCTTGGGAAGCCAAACCCCGATGTAGGGGGCAGGCGCATTAAATGCACACACTTCCGCGAGCTGCGATGTGAGGCAATCGATTGCCCGTCGATTCACTGACCCGATATCTCCTCGCATCCCCGTTGATGGGACATAAAGGGGAACGATTATCACACACGTCACCACCCGCGAGGAAACACAACTCCCTTGTTCATTTTTGCTTGCGGCTTCATTTTCCGACCGCGAGTCCAAGGACCCTCGGGCGTCGACACCACGCCATGGCCTTGAGACCAAGCCAGCCGTGGACCGTGAAGGGATCGAAGGTCACCATTTGGCCCTCGGGACACCCTCCCCTCGAGGCGACGGACACGAACACGAGGAGACTCCAAGACATGCGTCCACGCCGGGCACTCCCTTGAGGGAACTTCGAGGTCGGGCTCGGGCATGGTATGCCAAGCGGCCGGATATTGGATTACTTAGTAGCATTTGTACATGACACGTATTGTATACATTATCTCTCCTTTACACTATAAAAGGGGGAGTAATGCCAGCATAGAAGGGGGATATCCCCTCCGCTAGGTTTTCACACTTAGCCAACTCATCCCGGATTGAAGTCCTTCTTCATTCCCTAGATCACCTAGTAACCGCTTTGGTTCTTGTGCACAATTGGTGCGAATAATACGAAAGGTCACAAGCTGGCTGGGACGTAGGGCCCCATGGCTGAACCGGGATAAACCCCTCGTCTTCCAAGCCCGCACACGCCATCAGGGGAGGCGCGCACAACCTATATTATTATTGCGGTACTTGAGATACCGGTTCTCAAAAACAACCGACCGGTTAGCGCGCGCGGTAGGGGGCATTTGTCGCGAAAAACTACTTCCCACAAACCTAGATGGCGGCATCTCTTTCCTTCCCGCCTTGCTCACCGGAGCCGAGTATGGCCAAGGGGGCCATTTGTTGCGGTTCGGCAACCTCAGGTTCGTGGTACTAGGCCACGATTTCGAGGCAATCCTGCTACCGACAAGGAGGGGGAGCAACCGCTCCCAATCTTCAAGAAAGCGCAACCGTCACCATGACATTTGTAACATCCAGTCGGCGCCGCGGCCCATGCCCACTCTACCAGAAGTGGTCCCACCTGCGTAGCAACCCGCTTGAACTTTCGTCCTCGCCGTTCAAAGCGGTTAGCAGAAGGTTACTCTGGCGTCCTTGGCTCTCGGCTTTTTAAGTCGATCGGGCTCTCCGAACTAGCATTATGTATGGTACTAACTCACGCTGCGGCGGTGTTTTTTCGATGATGCTACGGTGTCCAGAGCTACGGTACGTCATTGAGCCCATCAACTCGGAACCGCGGCCCAACACTATTCAATTTGGCCCAACTTGGCCCACTTAGGCGGGATGTTACAAACACCCCCTAAGGATTCGGCGTCCCCGTCGAATGCCGCACAAACTTACCCTATTCGGGACATCGACCGGGAATCCTCCTCTCTTGGCCACGTCCATGTGTTGATGTCCGGCGCATCTATATGCCATGTCATATCGTGTTGTCATTAGGCCACGCATATGCATGCGCACTATGCTCAGCGCATCTCGATCCCCCGGCCCGTGAAACCTCGAGAGTTGGCTCACGAATACCAAATGTAACATCGGTCGGCGCGACGGCCGGGCCCACTCTACCGAGAAGTGGTCCCACTGCGTAGCAACCCGCTTGAACTTTTCGTCCACCGCCCCGTTCAAAGCGGTTAACCGAAGGTTACTCTGGCGTCCTTGGCTGCGGCTTTTAAGTTGATCGGGCTCTCAGCGAACTAGCAAGTATGGTACTAACTCACGCTGCTACAGTGTTTTTCGCGATGCTACAGTGTCCGAGCTACAGTACCCGTCATTGAGCCCATCAACTCGGAGCTACAGTAACCGCGGCCCAACACTATTCAATTTGGCCCAACTTGGCCCACTTAGGCGGGATGTTACAACCGCCACCGGGGAGATGCGACATCGGCAAAGGCGCATGGAGGGCGACTCTATTACGACCTCCCTCCCATGCCCGTCGACACCGGCGACAAGGAGGGAACCACCCGGTCGCATCCCGAGGCGGGTTGTAGTGGGTCCGCGGAAGTGACTTCGGGGAAGACAGATCTACGAAGTCGACGGCGAGATCACAAAGCGGCTTAACAAGGAACAGCGGCAACGCGAAGCGGCATCGCGGGGATGGCGGTCGCGAGGAAAGATTCAAGGGATGATGCGCCGCAAAGAAGACTACACCCCAACAGATCCGAATTCCTGTCTTGGGCGAACCGGGGTGGAAGGAGGCGGTGCGGCGGCGGGCGGTACCGAACGCAACCACGCCCGACCGATGAAGAACTACTCGCCCGTGGACGGCCGGCACCCCCTCCACTCCTCACGGCTTACTGGGAGCTTCATGATTGGCATCCAATTTTTGGATATCGCCCCGGCACCGGAGCTTTTGTAGACCCCGAACTCGGGCCATATGATAGCGATTATTATGATCCCACTCGTTGGGACTAATGTAATGATCGAATCATGAATCACCCCTTTTTACTAGCAGCAGTAAAAATGGGAGTATTCCATCCATTAAGGCTAGCAAACCTTGTAATAATGGAAAGAGGAGAAAGGAGAAGAGGAAATGATGGATGTGTGTGGGCTACATTAGTCACCATGAAACATAACCCAAAGTCCCCTCTTTCTTTGACTTGGGTCAATTAAAACAGCGTCACTATTATGGGGATATGGCGTTACCACACAACACCCTTCGGGGAAAGGGCAAAACGAAACTCACGTATCAACAATGTGGCCGACATGTCGTAGCATACATAGGGGATACCGTAGTAAAAACCCAAGGGAGTAGTAAGTGTAGTAAAGGAATATCCCTTGGCGGCTCACCAATCTGTTTGCTTTGGCTACCCTCGGTACCCCGTCAAATCCGAGCAGCGGAGATGCTTCACGATGAGTACTTAACGAGGAAAAAAGCAGGGGCAGGCCTCTTGTTCATCTCACCCCTCGGGGTTCACCTCGAGGTATGAATGCATGCGTACATCCCGGTTTTGACTCATATAGCAAAATGTGAAGCCTTGGTAAACAGTCTCCGCGTCACGGCGGACCTCGGGGTCCTACCCTTGAAGACAAGAAAGGACCCCCCGACTCGAGGTGAGTCAAGTGATGAAGGACTCGCCGTCGGCCACGACCCCAAAATAGGGGTATGTCACCGAGAAATACGGGAACTGGAAGACAAGTCTCATAGGTTGGAACAACGGCATACCAAGAAAAGGTACGGCAAAGCAGCGGACAAATTCATAAAGGTTATGTCCGCAGGAGCTGAGGTACCGTCAACCCTTTTAACCCTGGACCTCTACAAACCTACTGGTAAACGCCAAGCCGAGAACCCCCTCGAGGGCTGATCCAACCCCTCGGGGCGATCCAAGCCCTCGGGGGGCTACGTAACCCTCCTCGGGAAAACAAAAGCAAAATTTAGGGAACGGGTCCCTGAGGTAGCCAAACGGTGCCCGAGAGATCGTCGGGCGAAGATGGTGGGGAAACACAAGGCGGCAAATACCGGTGATCGGCTAGCTGATCAAAGAAAAGCGCCCAAAAGGTGAGACCAAGGCTAAAAAGCCTCTCCACGGTGATCGACGATAGCGAGAAAGTTATACAAAAAGGAACACGCCGGGGGGTACCACAAAGGAATCACCCAAAAAAGACGAAGAGATGGTTGGAATACACCCTAAGGGAGAACGAAGAGCCGTATTGCACCATGCGCCTAGTGGGGAAGTATCAGGCAAGAACTCGCCGACCGCCAGCCAGTTCACCATACGAAATAGTCGAACCAGCGGCGGCGGCGATACTACGCCCACAAGGCGTGTCACCCGACGCGGGCTCTACCAACTACTTTGGCGGGTTCTTTGCTCCCCCACTCGGGAATATGATGAGATCGGACCCCCTTTGAAAAAATACCTAAGAAATCCATACATCGGTTGCGACAGGAAAGAGTTCTAAGGGCAAAATTGAAGCCCCTAGGTTGTCACTCCTCGATCAAGAGTATGCCAAGACTTATCCTCAATGATTGGTATCTCGTATCCTCCACGTAAGGAAGATAGACGAGCTGCTGCGGATGATATACCCAAGACCAATGGTAGGACGAAAAGAGCCAATGGCATGATTTTTAAAGGGTCTCAAGCACGGAATTTTCAAAACTGACTTCAAACCCAATATGGCAAAAGTCAATACAAAGAACTTCTGAACTGTTTGTGAGCTTGTAAACCTCCCCAAGTGAGGCGGGACATAGGAGCAGGCGAAATTCACTAGACCTGGTGAAAAAGGGTTGCCAATGGAGAGACAAGCAAAGGAAGCACAAAATAGTGATCGAGTAGGGAAGGCCATATTGTGCCACCAAAGTACTCAAACTTGAGACATGCCACGACTTGGTCGGTTCTATAAAAAGAAACACGAACTACACATACCCAAAGAGAACAAGATTAGGAAAGCTTCAAGGTAGGTTTTGTCTCAAAACACGCAGAAAAACCTACCTCGGGGGCTGAGGGGGAACCCCTCCCTTGCGATACTCGGACGGTCTTTCGGAAAAGTTTTACTCAAAAGCCCAAAAGGCTTCAAGAAGCCGAGACAAGATTGCGTGGTCGCTTCATTAATCTGAGGAAAGGGAAAGGCGAAAAGTAACGAGAAATATTTAATGGCGGAGCCACCAAGTTTCCGGCGATCAATACTCCCGGAAGAAATCAGGTACAGCGACCACGCGAGCCGCAAGGTACAAAAAAAAAAACAACAACAATGTTCCGCGATCCTGAGTTTCCGTCGATTCGGCACCCATGGCCGGGGATGGCATTGAAGGGGGGTCGTTAACTTAGCGTCATCACCACTTCTTGAAATACGCGGGGAGGTATCGTCGGCGAGATACCTCCACGGGCTCGAGGGGCTGCTTCATGTCCTAATTTCTCGGGGCGAAGAAGGGGAGCTACTTCATCCTCAAAACGGGTGGCCGGCATCATCTTGGACCTTCCACCCGAAAGCATAGAATTCGGGCGGCCTTCTCTTCGTCGGTCTTCATTCGACAATCTCCTCTTCTTCGTCCTCCGGCCCAAGAAGAAACCTTTAGAGAGGATCTCTAGGGTTTGCTTCAACAAGGAGAATTGTGAGCACATCACCGCAAGACAACATTTCACCCCATTACGGGAAAGCACCCGAATCTCCCTCGGACGTACTTTCGAGAGCGTTCAAACGACTTTGAGCAGGCGCCGGCGCCAGTCGAAGACAACCCGATCAATATGGTCCAACACGGCCTTCTCTAAATCCTTGCGCAGGTTCTCCTCGACATTAAGACATTGGGACATAGGTGGCGGCTTCCACCGCCCTCGCCCGTGACTCCTCGCCTGCGCCAAAAGGAGGAACAGGGGGTTAGAAACCAAAACAAAAAAGCGGGACCATCGAAAGCAAATCAAAAGATCCAACCAATGTTAGAAAGGTCATACCTTCATACATCCTTTTCCATTTCGGCATTTCATTATGCTCATTAAGGGATGAGCCGGATTGATTCCACCTCCTTCCTTGCTAAATCCACCTCCTTGGCCAATTCCTCTACCCGGACGTTTAAAGAGTTGGCAATGTCCGGCGCCTTTTGGCTTCCTCTACGGCGATCACGCTCGGCGGGCCTTTTTGAGCGATTTCGAGATTCAAGATGACCTTCCTTGAAATCTTGGAATGCGGTTTGCCTCGATCTGGCCTTAATCGAGTCGGACCAAGCCTTAGCACGCTCGCCGCAAGAACTCATAGCGGGCGGCCCGGTCATTGTTAATCACGGGAAAGGCGAGCCGCGCCTCCCTTTGGCGACCCAACTCGAAAGCGAGAATACGGCAAAGGAAGTCGGTTTGAAGCATTCTTCATAGCTTTCGAGACTTTTTCGTAGCAAACTTCTTCAAAAACACGTGAAAAAATGATCCCAAACAAAGACTTCGGCACACACAAAAGAGGACAAATCTAAGCTAGAAGGGAAGACAAGCAAACCTCGGCGATGCGAGGCGGTAGGTGACACAAGGTATGGTTGATCTTTTGCAATCCGTCAAGCGCCCACCTACGGATGCGGTCATGTTCATGAGCGCCACGGGAGACGATCGTGGATCACCAAAGGCGGGCTCCACCGCCGGATGACCGTCCGAGTTAGTGCGAGGGCCGCCCCACGCCCAAGGGTCCCGAGAAATCGGGACACATCAAGAATCCCCTCGAGCCGAGGGGAAACTAGACCAAAGGAAATCCAGGAGGGCCATCACGGTGACCACGGTACCATAGAACTCGGATCCCGGATGCGGGACCCCCCTCGGCGCGCAAGGGAGACGCTTCGGTTTGGAGGATTGAAGGGCTACCGGTATCGGGCACCATCGGCCATTGACGGAGAGGTTGAAATCTTGGCAACTTCGGGACGGATCCTCTTGGGGAATTTTCTCAAGCAAGTCATGTAAGGTCCTAAATGGCTAGAGGGGGTGAATAGCCTATAAAATTTTTCTACAAACTCAACTCAACAAACCGATTAGTATAAAACACGGCGTAAAGCGGTTTGCACTATCTCCAATGGTCTTGCAAGCCTTCTAGTGACAAGACTAAATATGTTATGATCTCTAAGTCACGCAAGGTCTATGTCACTACTCTAACTAGTGAACACTCTTAATATGGTCCTTATGATAGCAAGAACAACTAAACAAGGCAAAAGCTAGCTCTCTACTCAAGGTAAACTAGGAAGAAATACAAGAGTGAGAGCGATATACCAACACGTAGAGGATGTCAACCAATCACAGGAAGTAGATGAACAATCAATCACACGAAGGTGATGATCCACACGTCGAGACAATGAACAAGTCGATTTGTTCACCCGGAGTTCGCTTGTACACCGACAAGTTACTCTCGGTTGTGCCGAATAACACAAGGATGGTGTTTGAGCTAGGCGGTGCCCTTGCTAGCCTCAACACACCACTCAACAAGTGTGGTACCCAAGACACGAGCAATGTATTCCTTACACTTTGTCTTTCCAACGAGGAGTGCATAATCCTCTCACAAATCAGAGGAGGTGGCCAAGAAACAATCACCTCTTCTTGCCAACAACTCCACCAATCCTCCAAGCCGGCTAGGAGCGGTGTCTCAAGAGAAACAAGAAACCAACCGGCTCACAACGATCCCCAAGTGCCTCTAGATGCAAGAACTCGATGCAAATGCACTTGGATCACTCTTTCTCTCAAGAATGAAGCTCGAATCAAGAATGAGAGAGGAGGAGGCTTGCTTGCTTGCTCTAGCTTGTTAGGAATGATTCAAATGACCAAGAGAACAAGCAAGGGGGCAGCCAAGGGGTATAAATACCCCTCACCACGAAATATGGCCGTTGGGGGGAAACCCACGGTTGAAATGGGCTGACGGGACGCGATCGGCCGGACTCACCGGTGAGTCCTCAGTCGGTGGGTCCGGTCCACAACCGACAACCCCCGAACAGTGGCCGGACCCCCCCGGGCCGGGTCCGGTGGCGTCCCGATCAAGCTTCGGTCAAGACCGGAAGCATCCGGTTGGTGCGTCCGGTCGGCCCGGGGCGAACCCCGGTTTACACCCTTATTGGAATTCTGACCGGACTCATCGGCCCAGGTGCGTCCGGTCCGGATCCGGCCCGACTTTTGGTCAAATGCGTCCGGGGCGCGAATTTTCATCGTTTCGTTGTCGTTCCTTCGCCTTTGCTCCAAACCGACTTCCGCCACTTGATTCTTTTGCCGACACGTCGAAGAACACCTCGACACCATGTGTTAGCATTTTTGAAACATTTTCACCAAGCGGAGTTAGCTCTTTAGGTCGAGAATGCATGCATATGAATTTTGAACCTAAAGGCACATGAGGACCGATATGTACGATAAGTTTCCCCTCTTTATAGTACGGCTTATCGATCCTATAACCACCCACACCCTCTATGGTGTCTTGGGTGTGAAATCAAAAGCCCTATGGTTATACCTTTGCCTTGGGGACAATTGATCTCGAAACTCCACCGACTTGCATGCTTGATCATCTTTTGGATCACCTCGATCCCTCATCCATGATCACCACACACCAACTTTCAAACACGACCAATCTCCAATCTAGTCAAACACTTAGCATCGAGAGATTAGTCCTTAGGTGTCACTAATTAGCCAAAACCAAACAAGAGATCTTCATTCTCCCCTTTTTTTGGTAATTGGTGACAACCCGCATAAAAAGGTTTTATGATTAGTGTTTTTTTGAACATACAACGGTTGTCCAAGCATTTTGCTTACAATCATAGGATTGGATAATCATCATAGTTCGGTTTTGGTAGCATAAGCTCCCCTACATGTATGCCATGAGTTTGGAGCGAAGCATTGCATACATGTATGAATATTGAAATTGAGGGTGAGCTATGTTACCAAAATGATGCTTAGGTGAAAGAAATGGACCTTTGAAGCGTGATACCAATCGGAATTGCGCCATTTTCACCATACAAGCATCAAGGTAACTAGATTTTCATCAAAACTCAAAGTACCACGTGAGATCACATTATATCCAAGGTACTTGAATTAAGAGCGGAATTTAGAAAATCTAGCTAGCTCCTATGCATGCTAGTTATTCAACCACTTGAAAAGCAACTTGTGAAAACAAGCATACACCACACAAGCATGTATATTGAATTTAAATACATGTGCAATGAGCAAGTCATATGTTAGTGCACAATCAAATATAACAGATTGTCTATGAGCTTGCTCCCCTACTTGTGAGAACTACTTGTAAACTCATGAACCACATGAGAGGTTTTCAAAAAACATGTAAAATTTTTAATTTTCTAAAACCTTTCATGCACTAATCTCTGCCCCTTTGTCGACAATTTCCACAAAAGGTATGACCAAGTTGTGTTATGGAAGAGAGGATAGTGCTCAAATTTGGATCACTTGTCAAACACATATTTCGGTTTGAACCAAAGACAAGCTTCTTCACACCTCATGACAAGGGTTATCTTGCCTATGTTGAAGTATATGTGTGAAAAGATAGCCAAATTCCACACTTGAGATTGCAAGCCCATGAACATGTCATATGTCATCACTAGTTCAAACAAGCATAAAGAGCAATAGTGATGGCATACATACATTGATATCCTTTCCAATCTTCTTGGTGAAGAGAGTAGTGTTAACTTTGCCCATCTTGAAGTCTTTTTTGAGTAAGAAGTCTCTCAACCTCTCATACCATGCTCTAGGTGCTTGCTTCAACCCATACAAAGCCTTGTTTAACTTGTACATATGGTTGGGATGATGGTAATCTTCAAAACCGGGTGGTTGCTTAACATACACTAGCTCATTGATGAAGCCATTGAGAAAAGCACTCTTGACATCCATTTGATAGAGCTTGATGTTGTGTGCACATGCATAGGCCAATAGAATTCTAATTGCCTCTAATCTTGTAACAGTAGCATATGTTTTACCAAAGTCAAGACCCTCTATTTGAGTGTAACCTTGTGCAACTAGTCTTGCTTTTGTTTCTCACAACAATGCCATCTTCATCTTGCTTGTTCTTGAACACCCATTTGGTTCTAATGACATTGTAGTCCTTTGATCTCTACCAATTTTCAAACCTTGTTTCTATCAAAGTTATTGAGATCCTCTTGTATTGCAATGACCCATTCTTCATCCTTCAAAGCATCATCAACCTTTTCGGGCTCTTCTTGTGACACAAATGCAAAGTGTTCACAAAATGCCGCTAGCCTTCCTCTAGTTTGCACTCCACTTACAATGTCACCAACAATTTGATCAATTGGGTGATCTCTAGCAATGCTTGAGCTTTGGAGTATTGGAACTTGATTGCTTGAGCTTGGTTGATCACTTGTTGTAGCTTGAGATGGTGTACTAGCTTGTTGTTGATCTTGAACTTGAGCACCACTAGCTTGAGTTGATTGCATCTCATCTTTGTTATCATCATCAATTTGAGTTGGCCTTATATTACCAATGTCCATACCCCTCATTGCATTCACCAATTGAGTTCCACTAACATCATTGAGGTTTTCATCCTCATCTTGGGACCCATTGGTTTCATCAAATTCTACATCATGGACTTCCTCCAATACACCACTTGAGTTGTTCCACACTCTATATGCTTTGCTTGTGGTGGAATAGCCAAGTAGGAACCCCTCATCACACCTCTTGTCAAACTTGTCAAGTCTTGCACCCTTCTTCAATATGTAGCATTTGCACCCAAATACTCTAAAGTATGCAATGGTTGGCTTTTTTCCATTCAATAGCTCATAAGGTGTCTTGTTCATCATGGGATGGTAATACAATCTATTGATGTAGTGGCATGCGGTGTTGATTGCTTCGGCCCAAAATGATTGACTCACAATGTACTCACTAAGCATTGATCTTGCCATCTCAATGAGAGTCCTATTCTTCCTCTCAACTAGGCCATTTGATTGTGGTGTGTACTTGACCGAAAGTTGATGCATGATTCCATAGTCATCACATAGCTCATCAACTCTAGTGTTCTTGAACTCACTTCCATTGTCACTTCTCACTTTCTTCACTATGATATCAAACTCATCGTGCACCCTCTTGAGAAATGTCTTGAACAATGAATATGCATCACTCTTGTCATTGAGAAAGAACACCCAAGTGAATCTTGTATAGTCATCCACAATCACAAATTCATACTTGTTGCCACCAATGCTTGTGTATGCGGTTGGGCCAAACAAGTCAATATGGATCAAGTCAAATGCCTTGCAAGTACTCATGAAGCTCTTCTTTTGGATGAGTGTTGGCAACTTGCTTGCGGCTTGACACGCACTACATAGCTTGTCCTTCTCAAAGTGAACATTCTTCAAGCCTCTTACTAGATCATGTGTCACTAACTTGTTGAGTTGCTTCATGCCAACATGACCAAGTCTTCTATGCCATAGCCAACCCATGCTAGACTGAGATATCAAGCATGTACTAATTTGAGTCTCACTAGCACCAAAATCCACAAGGTAGAGGTTGTTAAATCTTATTTCCTTGAAGATCAAGCTTGAATATTTTGTATTCACAATCTCAACACTATCTTCACCAAAGATGCACTTATAACCAAGATCACAAATTTGTGCCACCGAAAGCAAATTGTACTTCAATATGTCCACTAGTGCCACATTTGATAAGGTCAAATCATTGGTTATTGCTATCTTGCCAATGCCTTGTATCTTGCCACTTTTACTATCACCAAATGTAATAGGCTTGCCATTCTCTTGAGTTGAATCAATAATGTTGAACTTCCTTGCATCACCGGTCATATGTTGAGTGCACCCACTATCAAGAATCCAATGGTTACCCCCAATCTTGTAATTCACCTATAAGGAAATCAATAAGATTTAGGTACCCATTTGCCTTTGGGTCCTTGGAGGTTAGCAACCAAAGCCTTTGGTACCCAAATTGCCTTCTTCTTTGGGCCAACAATGGGTGTACCAACAAACTTTGCCTTGACACCCTTCTCACCCTTGGTAAGCAAATAACATGAATCGAAATATATGGAATGCACTTTGCTTGATTTCTTGTTCATGTTGATTTTAGCACATTTTTGCTCTTATGCCCCACTTGCTTGCATCTATTGCAATAGGACTCATTGCTCTTCACAAAGCTAGGCTTTGGAGTAGGAAAGACCTTCTTGCCTTTCTTGAGGACATAGCCTAAGCCTTCCTTGTTAAGGAAAAACCTTTGGCTACCCAAGCACTTTAGTAAGCGGGCATCCCCACCATATGCCTTCCTCAAGGAGTGGGTGAGCTCATCCACCTCTATTTTGAGAGTCTCATTCTCAACCTTTAGTGATGAATCTAAAATTACTCCATCACTACTAGTAGAGCTTGAGTGGGTTGATGTGGATGTGGAAGGAATAGATGGTTCTTCAACATCAACCAAGAATGGTTCATCTATGATGTCACATGTTGAACCAACATCCTTCTTGATGATTAAGCAAGCTCTATCATTCTTCTCTAAGAGCAAGGCATGGGCCTTTTGAAGCCTTGTATGAGTTAGCTCCAATTCCCCATGGTCTTCCTTTAGACCCTCATGGGTGGCCTCTAGCTCACTAAAGTTTTGCTCAAGAGTTTTTACACTCTTTTATAAAGTTTTACATTCCTTGTACTTAGTCTTAAGCATGATATGAGTTTGCTTAAGCATCTCAAGAAGATCATCCTTAGTGGGTTCACATTCATCATCTTCATCATCACTATCATCATATTTTAATTTATTATCACTTAGTTCATCATGCTCATGCAATGATACCTTAGTGGCCTTAGCCATGAAGCATGAAGGCGATGAGCCGAAGAGAGATGACTTCTTGTATTGGACAATTGCACTCATGGCCTTGGGCTTCTCTTCCTCTTCATCGGAGGAGCCATCACTATCCCAAGAATAAACAAAAGCACCATCATTTGTCTTCTTGAATGTCATGGTCTTGCTCTTCTTGTTTGTCTTGCCACCCTTGTATGCCTTCATCTTCTCTTTTTTTCTTTCTTGATTGGGCAATCGGCAAGGATGTGACAAGGGCTATCACACTCAAATCATTTTCTTGGCTCTTTATTGCTCTTGGATGAATCATTTTTTCTTCTAAAGCCTTGCCCAAACTTCTTGCTCTTCAAGACTTTGCTAAATTTCTTCACAAACATAGCAAACTCTTGATCAATCTCTTCAAGGTTGATTTCCTCATCATCTTCTTGTTGAGCCTTGGACTTGCCCTTAGCCTTGGATGAGGTGGTGGCGGCCTTGAATGCCACAACCTTCTTGCTCTTGTCATCTTCTTTCTCTTCCTCATCTTCCATGCCATCAACCTTCTCATCGGTTAGCACCTCACCAAGCAAGTCACTAGGTGTCATGGTGTCCAATGCACCTCTAAAGAGAATCTTCCTCAACATGGTAAATCTCTTGGGCAAGCACATCAAGAATTTGTGCCCAAAATCTCTATCCAATGTCTTCACTCCTAATGCCTTGAGGTCATTGACAATCACTTGGAGCCTATGGAAGGTATCCGGTATGCTCTCATCTTTCTTCATCTTGAAGTTCTCAAATTCACTCTTGAGAACATACAATTTGACACTTTTCACAACCTTGGTGCCCTCATAGGTCTCACAAAGCTTCTCCCACACTTCACTTGCCTTCTCAAGATCCTTGATGCCTTCAAACACTTTGACATCCATTCCCTTATAGAGTGTACTCAATGCCATTGTGTTGCATTATTTGTGGATCTTATCGGTGGGTGTGAGGTTGGTAGGATCTAGGATGACAAAATCCTTCTCCGTCACTTCCCATACTTGGTCATTGATTGATCCCAACTACATTCTCATGCATCTCTTCCAATAGTCAAAATTTTTGACTCCATCAAAGAACGGAGGCTTTCCCCCAACATTGTTGAACACAATACTAGCCATACTTCACACCGGAGGTTGTTAAGCCTTCTAAAACGGTGACCACGGCTCCAATACCACTTGTAAGGTCCTAGATGGCTAGAGGGGGGTGGAATAGCCTATAAAATTTTTCTACAAACTCAACTCAACAAACCGATTTGTATAAAACACGGCGTAAAGCGGTTTGCACTAGCTCTAATGGTCTTGCAAGCCTTCTAGTGACAAGACTAAATATGTTATGATCTCTAAGTCACACAAGGTCTATGTCACTACTCTAACTAGTGAACAATCCTGATATGGTCCTTATGCTAGCAAGAACAACTACACAAGGCAAAGCTAGCTCTCTACTCAAGGTAAACTAGGAAGATAAATACAAGAGTGAGAGCGATATACCAACACGTAGAGAATGTCAACCAATCACCGGGGGAAGTAGATGAACAATCGGTCACACGAAGGTAATGATCCACACGTCGAGACAATGAACAAGTCAATTTGTTCACCCGGAGTTCGCTTGTACCGATAAGTTACTCTCGGTTGTGCCGACCAACACAAGGATGGTGTTTGAGCTAGGCGGTGCCCTTGCTAGCCTCAACACACCACTCAACAAGTGTGGTACCCAAGACACGAGCAATGTATTCCTTGCACTTTGTCTTCCGACGAGGAGTGCGTAATCCTCTCATAAATCAACAGGAGGTGGCCAAGAAACAATCACCTCTTCTTGCCAACAACTCCACCAATCCTCCAAGCCGGCTAGGAGAGCGGTGTCTCCAAGAGAAACAAGAAACCAACCGGCTCACAATGATCCCCAAGTGCCTCTAGATGCAAGAACTCGATGCAAATGCACTTGGATCACTCTTCTCACAAATCAACCGCGTTTTGTACCGCTCGCGACGCCCGATGGTTCAAGGCGACCCTCTGGGCCTTTTTCTCATTCGCCCGAGCCTTCCTCAACCGCTCGCGCTCGTTCTGGGCGCGATTGGCATCCCTGCGGACCCGGTCCTCGAGCACCGGCGGAGGCGATTCCTTATGTACCAAATTCCCCTGAGCAGGAAAAAGGAGATCAAGACAAGAAACCACAACAAAGAAAGGAAAATAGTTGAAGCAAAATGTGAGAAGATGATTAAATCTTACCGGCGCAATATACCCCCAGGGGCCGGGCGAATTGCAATTTTAGAATTTCCTCGGGGAGTCTTGTCCCCCAAAAACAGAGGGGCGAACTCGACGCGATCGAGCATCCCAGGAAAGGTTGTCAAATGACATCCGAGTACGGTAAGATCCACCTCCTCCGTCATCTGCCAAAGACGCAAGGGACGAGCCATCAAAGGCAACACCCGGCGACAAGAGAAGGCGGCAACAACTGCCGCTGCTTCTACACCCTTCTCACGGAGAAGGAGAATAGCCGATCGGAGCCCATCCAGATGGCGATGTGTAGATTGAGGAGGGCCGTCATTCCAGCGGTTTGGCTTCGCCTTGATCACGCCCCCTGTAAAAGCTGGGAGCCCATCCCCGTCATTCCGAAGATAAAACCACTCTTCCTGCCATCCCTTGTTCGAGCCGGCAAGACAAGAAGGAATATATTCATCCGCTCGACTTTTCCTCTGTTTATCCAAGGTCCGGAGTCAATGATGCAAGATCCAACTCGCACCGCCGCCGGGCGTGACCTTCGGAAGGAAACGCCGAGCCATGAGCTCACCGCACGGTCGAGGAGGATCTCGTATTTGGGCCTCCGGGTTTCTACAGCTGCCCCTCGGGACACAGAGCAAGGGGCGGAAGGGAAATGCACAACCGGCCGAGCCCGAGCTCGTGGAGCTTGGGATTTTCCGAACGTATCTAAGACTTGCGGTAACCACTTACAGAGATGTCCCATCCGTGGGAGGCCCGTCGGCCCTCGGGACTCCGACTGTCGGGACAGGGATCCGCTAGGTGGTCCGAGAGTTCTTATGGAGTGAGTTCGGACCACATAGCCGATCCTCGCCTTCTCCGCAGGCACGGGGCACTGCCCCAGATTTCCCTATTACAACGCTCAACGGGGGTGTGCCATACTCGGCTCACGGGAGCGTATGACACAACCCCCCTTCTCCTTTTCACAAAAGGCGACAGGATGAGCGTAAGTTAAAAAGAGGAGAGGTTTGGAACGACCTTGCACATAAGCGCGGGCACCGGATTGCCAGCATCTCGAACCTCCCATGCACATCTTACAAAAGATTAGTGGGTAGTTCGGATCTTACTAGCATGTAAGAAAAGCCCTCTGAGGAATTAAAATATTCTTCTCGAGGCCGGGGGCTACACCCAACGAGTGAGGCCAAGCACACCCGCCCGAGATCAAAGGTGGACCAAAAGCCAAGAATCAATTGCCTAAAAACCCCGAACAAGTCATCGTACTCCCTCGGGGGGCCGGGGGCTACCGTCGGGGACCTAAAATAATCGGCCCATAAGGAAAGTAAGCCCATGAAGGATGGCACGCCTCAAGGCCCAAAAAAAGAAGGACCGATGGGAAGACGACGCCGGAGTTGACGCACCCAAGACGTGTTATGGGTCAAAAAGATGCACGGGAGAACGAAGGCCGGCCCCAAGTCTGCAGATTCGCTAAGAAGGACTTAATGTACGGAAGACTCTCTTGGGCCCCCCTTTAAAAGCCCAAGACGGCCTGTCTCTAAACACTCATTTGATAAGGCCCAACTTATTAAAACACCTTGACTAGGCGGGAGGGCCCCGGGGTGAAGCCTCCAAAATAATGAGAATAAAGACCAACGAATCTACATGAGTATAGAAGGAGAGTCGGGAAAGACAATCGATAGCTTATCGAAGCCCATCCATATACGGGCAAAATCGCCGCATACTACGACGCCACCCCTGCACGACACTTTTACCACCACTTTTTACTCGACCGAGGGGCGGTGCTCGGGACTAAGTTCCGCCCGCCCAGGGACACGGGGTCTCTGGAGACCATCCGCCCGCCTCGGGGACCATGACCCTCGGGCCGACTCCCTCCGTCTCGCCCGGGGATAGAGGGACCGCGGAATCGCTCTTTCCTCTCCCAGAAATACCACCTCGGGCGGCGCGCCTTGGGAAGCCAAAACCGGTAGTAGGGCAGCCGCATTAAATGCACGCCTTCCAGCCGCGATGACGGGGCAATCGATTGCCCCGCCGACCACTGACCCGATATCTCATCGCATCCCCGTTGATGGGACATAAAGGGAACGATTATCACACACGTCACCCTGCACAGGGAAACACAACTCCACTGTTTATTTTGCTTGCAGCTTCATTTCCACGACACGAGTCCAAGGACCCTCGGAACGTCGACACCACGCCATGACGCAGACCAAGCCAGCCATGGACCGTGAAGGGATCGCGAAGGTCACCATTTGCCCCGGGACACCCTCCCCGGGCGACGGACACGAACACAGGAGACTCCAAGACACGCGTCCACGCCAGGGCACTCCCTTCAGGGAACCCGAGGTCCGGACTCGGGCATGGTATGCCAACAGCCCCGGATATTAGACACCGTAGCATTTGTACATGACACGTATTGTATACATTATCTCTCCTTTACACTATAAAAGGGGGAGTAATGCCAGCATAGAAGGGGGATATCCTCCGCTAGGTTTTTCACACTTAGCCAACTCATCCCGGATTGAAGTCCTTCTTCATTCCCTAGATCACCTAGTAACCGCTTTGGTTCTTGTGCACTATTGGTGCGAGTAATACTTAAAGGTCACAGCTGGCTGGACGTAGGGCCCCATGGCTCGAACCGGGATAAACCCCTCGTCTTCCAAGCTCGCACACGCCATCGCGGGGGAGCGCCACGTTTTTATATATTATTGCCGGCACTTGAGATACCCCGGTTCTCAAAACACCGACAATGTAGAAATGTCAAAGAAACTCATTCTTCGAGAATCTAGCCGAGGGGGTGATATTGCTTTTAGGGAACTTGGACAGAAGGGTTACTAGAGATAATCGATCAGGATTCCATCGCATCCCATGGGCCCGACCACGCTTGGATGCAAGAAACCAACCATTTGTTTGATCAAGGACATGTAAAGTAGTTGCATAGTTGGATAGAACAAGCATCGGTGCCTCATCCATTCTATGCCAATACAACATATTTCTTCATGTTCGAACAAAAGTGACCCAACCAAGCAGAAATTAGCTGATTTTTAAATATTCCGTTGGTCCGGGTCGATTCGGTTAGATTGGGCGGAATTGATTTTGATTCTTGATCGCCGATGATGAGGATGGCGAGGAGGGGCGGCGCGACGGCGCGATGGCGCGCCGTGACGGCGCGTGCCGGCCGGGCGTGGGGGGCGCGGCGATAACCGCCGCCGTGGCGGGGCGTGATGGCGGTGTCTTGGCGGTGGTGGGGCGGTGGTGGGGGCGGGGAGGGAGAGAGAGAGAGAGCCTAGAGGCCGAGAGCCGTCGGGAGTTACCCCTTTAATTTATTTCTTCTTAAGATTCAACCGACTACATGCCCCTTGTATTTATAGTCCGAGGGAGACTTGCATGCTAAGATAGATCTAGAGGTTTCCTTATAGATTGAAATTCCTCTTTTACAAACAACCTATTTCTTCCCTATTTTATTCCTATCTTTATTCCTTAAATATTCCTTACTTAATTGCGGCTAAGCAACGACGGGCGCTGCTTACGGACGGACGATGGCGGCGGCCGGCCGGGAGAAGCGGCGCCCGGGGCCTTGGGGCCTAGGCGGCGGCGCGTTCCCCCTTGTTGGGCCCTATTCCGGTGATCTCTTTTTTGGTTCATGACATTTCTCTCCCCTTTCGGCCGACAAAAAGCGCCCGCTATTTGTCGTTCGCACCGTTGTCGTTGTTGGTGTGTCGGGCGAAGATGGAGACGCCGACCTTTGCCGGGCGTAACACCCCTCGTAGTACCTTTGATAAGGCCGTGACATAGGAGCGATGTTTGCCGAGGAGGGACGATAACCATTGCCGGCGTCCAAGCCGTTGCTCCTGGTTGGAGCTTGATGGTTCAAGCCGATGTGGAGTAGGTTGTTGCCAATTCGTGTTGCTAGGTGATGAAGGATGGGAGCCTCGGTAGTGACAAAACCGTCGAGGTAGCAGGATGATGTGGGTGGTATGTACCTCTTGTCGTCAGTTTCGGGGTGAAGCTCACAAGTTGAGGCTTGCCGAAGATGGAAGCGCCGAACTCTTGGGTGAGGTGGATCGCCGTTTTTCTCGTGTAGGTGCCTCCTAGTGTATTACGACCCCACGGCTTGTTGGCGTAGTCGCATCGACGATGTCGTTGAGGAACATGGGAGCCAAACGGGTATGGCTCGAGTAGTCCCCGCCGCCAAAGTCGCGCAGAGTCGACGTCGCGATGGTTGTTGGTGTCGCCGTTGAAGGACGTCCCAAAACCGAGAGTGGGGCACCATGGTATGTTGTTCGCGTTCTCCCGTGGCGCCTTGGTGATGCAGAGGAGCCAAAGAAAGAGGAGGCGGTTGTCGCCGGTTTGGCGGTTGTGTGTAACGATGTTACGCTTGCGTGGTAATCGATGATGTCGCCTTTGCCGAGCCGCAGCCTTGATTGATGGTGTTCTCCACCATTGTCGATGTCGGCCGAATGTCCAGCAGTGTAGTAGATCGTCGGCGAAGGTCGGCAAGTGAACTGTAAACGAGAACCTCCTAATTACGGGCCCACCGCACCTGTTATTGTCCCAAAGACCTCGACACGGTGCGCGCAGATACACCCGATAACTTAAGAAGCCCCCGTTGATAACTCATACCGGGATCAACAAAGGAGTAGCTACAACATTACAACATTTGTTACAAAGATATAGATCGAGTGCGGAAGAATAATAACATTAATTTTATAAAATATGAGTAAGTTATATTTGAGTAAACTTAACTTAATTAATTTTGCGGAAGCCGAGTAGACTAGAAGACAACTGGATCATGTCGTGCCCACCGACATAACCTTGGTTAACAAAGACGAGTCAAGTACACGCAACAAGGGTTAACAAACCCCGAGCGGGGAGTACTCAACAAGACTTACCCGACTAAAGAAAATAGGAGAAGACTCGGGAATCTTGGTCTTAGGAGTCAAGGTAAGACTTTAGCAAGAATCAAGGACTCTTTGCGTAAAAGCTTACTATGAGTGAATCCTTACTTTCAATATTTTTAATTCAGATTAGTAGCTCATATACTCTAGATTATTCTATTCTAGAGCAAACATGTTTTTCTTATACCAACTCTCTTTTCTCAAAAACATATTTCATCATTTACTACGATGAATGGGCGTAAGAACGGGTCTCCATAACCGAGAAGCAACGGCGATTCATGAACCGATTATACCCGGTGGGGATCCCTAACCACACGACATATGTAGCACTTAAGCTTGCATATATCAACCCTCACTCGGTTCGTCCAAAACGGACTGGGTCCATCGCCACCGAGAGCACAGTACTCCACCTCCCTACCCCGGCCCCTAATGACGGTTTGACCAAAAGTAGGGTGGGTACATGCTACTCCCGCCATCTCTCCACTCGGTCTTGCGCGGTTGTCCGTTTCTCGATTTGGCACACCCCCGAGATCGCTTAGGGGCATGTGGCGATTAGTTTCGTCTCGACCTGGGGTGATCGATCGACGTGCCATTGACCCAAACGGCCTCGGGCGCAACTTGCGTTCAAAAGTCCCGAACTTAACAATCCAAACAACGGACGGTCCTTAAACGACCAACACGGGACAAGCACGGCTAGGTATCCCGCCGGCTTTCAACCTACGCCCCGTCCGATCTCAAATTCATCACTACATCTCTTTCTTTTCCGAAAACAGTACCATCTTCTCAAATAAAACATTTTGATGAAAAACTTAACTAATTAAGCGGGGCTAAGCATCACTAAGCATTTTCGAAATAAAAACAAAGGTTAACAAGGATGGTATTGAAATAAACAAGGATGGTAATCAAAGCAATTAGGTTATCACTCAACTCCTAATTACTTAATGCAACATAGCATAGACATAAGTGATATAAAACTTTTAAAACATCAAGGAAAGGTTTAATGTAACCGGGGCTTGCCTGTTTGGCAGGGAAAAGTTAGATTCCTTAACGAGATCACCCGAGTCATACTTGACCTCGATATCATTGGTGGATGGATCTTCTTCGAAGCTCGACCATCATGAACCATCTCACTCTCGTATACACTACACGTAGATGATGATCATGCTTTAGCATGATGGAGTATAAATATGATGCTTGATGGATGCATGAAATGATAAACACTTGAGTACAACTTTCCTTCACGATAAAGTTGCAACCCAACAAAACCAACTTGTTGAACTACTCTACAAGATATCATCACCACTGTCTAAGGAGTTCTCAAGGACCACTTGATTGTGGTATGATCCAAGATTCACAAAACAACCAAAAAGTCACACAAAAACCTAAATCATTATACACTAAACATTACTTTTAAACACATAAAATAATAGAGCTTAAGATAGAAAATAATTTAAACATTTCAAAACGACTCCAAACTTTTTTATACAAGTAGGACACATCATAAAACAGTACCAAATAAATTTTCATGATTTTTGAATAAATATTTTATTTTCTAAAAATCATGGAAGATGCATTTTTCAATTAAAATTTGTATTTTTTAAATCATGCAAGAACTACTCAAAATCAAAGTTTCAAATTTTTCATGAATAGATATACTCATAAGAAGACTCTACAAAAATTTTCAGAATTTTTGAAGCTATATTTGAATTTATATGAAATTCACAAAATCAGGCACTATTCATCATGAAGGAAATACATAAAACATTTATGAAGAAGGAAAACGCCTTCGGGCTCAGAGTGGCCCGGTACTATGCTCGGCCTGACACTGTGCAAACAGGCCGGCCCACAGGAACAGTAACAGGCCGGCCCAAAGCGGCCTGTTAAAGCCTGGCCTAGCAACTTTACAAAAAAGACCCCATCCTATTTTCTAATTACAAAAAAACTACAAAACCTACTATTGACATGAGTCATAGTCTTTTCACCTAGCCCCCCGACAAAACCTAAAACTACAGCCCTGGGGTTGGGCGTCAGCCCGACGACCGACGCCGGGCGGTTGGCTTGACCGACGGCGCTCGCCGACGGTGAGGCTCTCGGCGGCCGGACTTCCTCCAACCTACTCCCCTTGACCTCGCGCACCCGGCACCGAAACACGACACCTAGGACACAGCGGCACCCGCGCCGGCGGCCATGGCCGACATGGCGGCGCGGGCGGGCAGCCGAAAGGAGCTCAGAGGAGCTATCCCCGGCGAGTTGGCGGCAACGCGTCTCTAGCATACTCCGCCGACCATAAACCCTAACTTAATCAAACTAAAACCCGTTTACAGAGGGCGGCGGCTAAGGGCGGCGGGCGTAACGCCGAGCTTCGTCGGCGGCGCGTTCGGCGACTCGTGCGGCAAAGAAGCCAAACAAAGGGTATGTGCGTGGAGGGAGCTCACCACGACGGCAGGCTCTCGTTGGTTTCGGCGGGCGGGGCGAGGGAAGGGGAGACGGACGCGGTGACCGCGCAACGGCGGCGCTCCGACGGCATGGTCGGCGTTAAGGCGACTCTGTGGGCCAAACATAAAACGTCGAGCCGACCATGACCACCGTGTCGAGGCGATGCCAAAGCATTAGCTGGTTGGCCATGAAGCTCTCACTCGTGAGCGGACTCACGACGGCGCAGGTGATGCACGGCGGTGTGGGCGCCGGGTCCGCGAGGAAGACGGCGGCGTTCACGCCGGCCGGGCGGTTTGAGGAGGCTGCGAGACGGCTCAAAAGGAGCGCAAAGATGATACGGAGCTTCGAGCTAAGTGGCGCGGGTGGAGATGGTGCGGTGGCGGTGGACTTCGACGACGAAGAAAAAACTCGGCGGCGATTTTAAAACAGAGGAAGAACGACGACAACGACGGTGCTAGGCTTTATAAGGCGGCCGGCTGCGGATGGTCAACACCACGGCGCTCACGACGATCTTGAAGCAAAGAAGCTGGCGGCCAAGGCGCGCCTAGAAGGCCGGCGAAGACTGGTGACCGGCGGGCATAAAGTGCCAACATGGGCACCCATGTGCGTAATCAGAGCACCCACAACCCTAACTTTTGAATTTTGCAAATTACTTCCAAAATTTGAACTAAACTTTGAAAAACTCCAAAAGTAACTTAGCCTAATTTTTCAAGATCTACAATTTTCACAATTGGAAGATTTTCAAATTCTGCCTCTAAATATGACTTTTTGAAATGGGGTCAAAAAGGGATAAATTTGAATTCAAAATTACTTTTAAAATTACTCAAAAACTTGAAAAACTTTGTACATATCTTTTGTTCATCAAGAAAAGATCTACAAAGTAGCTTTTGGAAGTTTTGTCAAATTTTGCATAGATTTTGAAATATAGGAAAGGGGTAAAGAAGAGTTAGGGTTTAGGGTTTCCGACCAGGGGGTAACTCTCGGATTCCTATTCTTTTCGCATCTCGTCGACCGACAACGTAACTAAGCATCAAAAAAAACTTATTTCTTGTCCAAACCATGGCTTAACTAGTAAGTAACACCTGGGGTGTTACAGCCTTTCCCCCTTAACAGAATCTCGTCCCGAGATTCAGAACGAGAACGAGAAGGGAAGAGAACGATTAGCATACACAGATCTAAAAGTACACTCAGAGAGAATACATGACCTTGAAAACCAAACCACTCAGATCTAGAACAACACAGCTAAGAGCAGGGATGAACAACTAAGCGCCTAATCAAACAGCCTCGATAAGCGAGGGCAATGAAGGAACAACAGGATAATGATTATCCAGAACATGGCAAAAGACCAACAGATCCAGAAACAGGACTGTGAACACTCGATCATTGCAAGTGCTAAGATGAAAAGCATCCCGAGAACAAAAACTTCAACGAACGCCATATCGGGTAGCTCTATGTCCATCCGCTCCTTCCTTCCGGCTTGGTGGCTTTCCAATCTTCCTCACGACGAGATCTGGTGGAGAGAAACAACTCACGAGCTCTACTCTGATCTGAAGATGGAAAAGGAAAAGGGTGTGTAGAAGATTTTATAGATAGGTGGGCAGAGGTGGGGTACAACACATCGGGAAGTAGTCCGAGTGGAGGAGCATCACCGGCGGTGCTGGACAAGATTGGCCATGGCACGCTTCTACTGCGCGAACCAAGGTGGGGAAGAAGGAGAGGATGAGAGGAGTGGATTCGCCAGCAAGGAGGCGTGCGTGAGACTGCGTCAAAAGATGAGAAGAAGGGGGTCCGGTACGGGGACGAAGGCGAGCGTCGAGAGCCGACACGAGTGCAGGATAAAGGAGGGGCGCGCGCTGCGCGAGGACGACGAGTGCGGCACAACGCTGCAGCCACGCGGACGGCGGGCACAGCGAGACTGCAACACAGACACAAGCTGGAGAGGGGCCAGGATGCTCACGGTGTTCAACAAACACGTGGCGGCAACAAGATGCCACAATGATCCTGACCTTCAGAAATGGTTAAACAGAATCTCTTATCTACCACTTTTTGTAGTCTGTTAATGTTGATGTCAGTGACTTGCTCTTCAAGGGTCACCTTTTCTTGTAACTTTCAGAAGAAACTCACAAAGCAACTGATCCGATATACGAGTCCTTGGATAGAATTTATTTAAAGAATCAAGGAAATTCACAACAAGGGAATGCTTAGTGTAGTTTTGTAATGGATTATGATTAGAAATCATTAATCATAATACCACGATTAAAACCACAACCACGGAGAGAATCCATATGATAAAAATTAGTGGTGACCAAGGATTTACAAAAGGAAAGATAGCAACCAAAGGAAGTTCCAAGGTGTGGAGTCAATATGAAGGTGATTTCAAGATCAAAGCCAAGGAAGTTTTAAAGATCAAAGAGAAATTGTATGGCATCAGGCGCCTCTCTTGAAGAAACGTCTAGGAGGTCCAACAGAGACTTGGCATGGTTCCACACGGCACAACATAAGCCGTAGCAAAGATTTACACATAACATCCTAGCTGGACTAAGGTTCAAACAAAGTACACAGGCTTAGCAGTAAAACACAACAGCAATCAATATTAACATAATTTTAGATAACATGTGAAACATCAAATGTGCATAACACAAATGCTATAAACAACATATGCAATGCAATGATGCTTGCTAATGATACAGAAAGGTGATCATGAACGACTGGGATATGAAGATCCTTTCCCCTTAAAAGAAATCTAACTCCAGGATTTCAAAGTAACAAATCCCGTGGGATAAGTAATGGAAAAGGAAATGTGTCAAAGATATTGACTTGTAGGAAATTTGCAAAGTAACAAAATTGATATCAAGATTGCAATCCGAAACAAAACGTGATTACAACCGATAAAGAGTTTTTAGAAATTCCAAGGGAGTACGGATATGAATTTCCAAAAGAAATTACAAAGAAGAGAAAAGCACGTTAGTTGTGGACTATAGTGAGTCATGACCATAGACCCCGACATAAGCGAGCGCCCGGCAGTAATTCCTTATGGTCGCGATCCATAGGAGACCCCAGGTTTTGACGCTATTTCCCGATCACGGATCATGGTTCTACCATAGGACACAATTATTGCAACTCCCAACCAACACATGTTGGTCGGCCAAAGTGAAAGGAAGAGCATGTGTCATAATGGAAGAAGTCAAAATACGACACATGTATGAGTTGAGAAATCAAGGAGTAGTCCGAGGCTTTTAAATAGAGTTAACATGGCGAGGTGCAAGCTCCTAAAAATTGGAACTTATGAAGCAAAAATTATCAAATGAAAGTCCATTAACCAAAAACTTGGTATAGGACGAAATTTAGGACAAACAACTATAAAGAAAAATAGTTGTCCGAAAGAAAAGGAGGAAGTCTCATATTATGATGATATGATGCATGCTCGTCCTATACGTCTTCACAACATTAGGAGTATTCTACCTTCGTCATGTTAGATGTTAGTAGATTATAGGGCTTTACTTTATGTACTATCTTCTCGCACCAACGAAATGTTGAAAAGCACTTAGCGTAACATTGTCGGTGAAGTTGACTCCCCCATTTGTTCTTCAAAAGATGACATGAAACTTCTTGAAATCTTTTACTTGACTCGTCGGAAAAATCTTCATGAAAGCTTCCAAAGAAGCATAAGGAAAGAAAGAAGATCATTTTTAAGTTGTTACTTTCAAAAAAACTTTTAGATTACAAAATCATTTTGAAGTTTTTAAAAGTAATATTGTAGCCGGTCCTAAGTATGAGCTCGATACCATTCTCAGAATGTAACCTCCTAATTACCGGGCCCACCGCACCTGTTATTGTCCCAAAGACCTCGGCGGTTTGTGTGCGATACACCCGATAACTTAAGAAGCCCCGTTGATAACTCATACCGGGATCAACAAAGGAGTAGCTACAACATTACAACATTTGTTACAAAGATATAGATCGAGTGCGGAAGAATAATAACATTAATTTTATAAAATATGAGTAAGTTATATTTGAGTAAACTTAACTTAATTAATTTGCGGAAGCTGAGTAGACTAGAAGACAACTGCATCATGTCGTGCCCACCGACATAACCTTGGTTAGTTAAAGACGAGTCAAGACTGCAACAAGGGTTAACAAACCCTGAGTACGGGAGTACTCAACAAGACTTACCCGACTAAAGAAAATAGGAGAAGACTCAGGAATGCTGGTCTTAGGAGTCAAGGTAAGACTTTAGCAAGAATCAAGGACTCTTTTGCAGAAAAGCTTACTATGAGTGAATCCTTACTTTCAATATTTTTAATTCAGATTAGTAGCTCATATACTCTAGATTATTCTATTCTAGAGCAAACATGTTTTTCTTATACCAACTCTCTTTTCTCAAAAACATATTTCATCATTTACTACGATGAATGGGCGTAAGAACGGGTCTCCATAACCGAGAAGCAACGGCGATTCATGAACCGATTATACCCAAACCGGGGATCCCTAACCACACGACATATGTAGCACTTAAGCTTGCATATATCAACCCTCACTCGGGCCGTCCAAAACGGATCTGGGTCCATCGCCACCCGAGAGCACAGTACTCCACCTCCCTACCCCGCCCTAATGACAGTTTGACCCAGAGGGTGGGTACATGCTACTCCCCGCCATCTCTCCACTCCCAAAGGCGCGGTTGTCCGTTCCCGATTTGGCACACCCCCGAGATCGCTTACGGGGCATGTGGGCGATTAGTTTCGTCTCGACCGGGTGATCGCCAAACCGACGTGCTATTGACCCAAACGGCCTCGGGCCCAACTTATGCGCTCAAAAAGTCCCGAACTTAACAATCCAAACAACGGACGGTCCTTAAACGACCAACACGGGACAAGCACAAGCCTAGGTATCCCGCCCGGCTTTCAACCCACGCCCCGTCCGATCTCAAATTCATCACTACATCTCTTTCTTTTCCAAAAAAACAGTACCATCTTCTCAAATAAAACATTTTGATGAAAAACTTAACTAATTAAGCGGGGCTAAGCATCACTAAGCATTTTCGAAATAAAACAAAGTTAACAAGGATGGTATTGAAATAAACAAGGATGGTAATGCAAAGAATTAGGTTATCACTCAACTCCTAATTACTTAATGCAACATAGCATAGACATAAGTGATATAAAACTTTTTAAAACATCAAGGAAAGGTTTAATGTAACCGGGCTTGCCTCGCTTTGGCGTGGAAAAGTTAGATTCCTTAACGAGATCACCCGAGTCATACTTGACCTCGATATCATTGGTGGATGGATCTTCTTGGCTCGACCATCATGAACCATCTCACTCTCGTATACACTACACGTAGATGATGATCATGCTTTAGCATGATGGAGTATAAATATGATGCTTGATGGATGCATGAAATGATAAACACTTGAGTACAACTTTCCTTCACGATAAAGTTGCAACCCAACAAAACCAACTTGTTGAACTACTCTACAAGATATCATCACCACTGTCTAAGGAGTTCTCAAGGACCACTTGATTGTGGTATGATCCAAGATTCACAAAACAACCAAAAAGTCACACAAAAACCTAAATCATTATACACTAAACATTACTTTTAAAACACATAAAATAATAGAGCTTAAGATAGAAAATAATTTAAACATTTCAAAACGACTCCAAACTTTTTTTTTTTATACAAGTAGGACACATCATAAAAACAGTACCAAATAAATTTTCATGATTTTTGAATAAATATTTTATTTTCTAAAAATCATGGAAGATGCATTTTTCAATTAAAATTTGTATTTTTAAATCATGCAAGAACTACTCAAAATCAAAGTTTCAAATTTTTCATGAATAGATATACTCATAAGAAGACTCTACAAAAATTTTCAGAATTTTTGAAGCTATATTTGAATTTATATGAAATTCACAAAATCAGGCACTATTCATCATGAAGGAAATACATAAAACATTTATGAAGAAGGAAAACGCCTTCTCGGCTCAGAGTGGCGGTACTATGCTCGGCCCGACATCTGTGTGCAAACAAAGGCCCGTGAGAACAGTAATAAAGCGGCCCACGGCGCCCTGTTAAAAGCCCGGCCTAGCAACTTTACAAAAAGACCCCATCCTATTTTCTAATTACAAAAACTACAAAACCTACTATTGACATGAGTCATAGTCTTTTCACCTAGCCCCCGACAAAACCTAAAACTACAACCAAGGCCGCCGGCGTCACCGCTGCCGACCCGACGCCAAGGAAGGCTGGACCGACGGCGACCGCCGATTTGGAGGCTCGGCTAAGGCCGGACTTCCTCCAACCCACTCCCCTTTGACCTCGCAGACCACGCACCCGAAACACGACACCTAGGACACAGCGCACCCCTTCGCCGGCGGGCCATGGCCGACATGGCGGCGCGGGCGACGGCTAAAAGGGCTTCAGGAGCCATCCCCCGGCGAAGTTCGAGCGCGGCAACGTCTCTAGCATACCCGCCGACCATAAACCCTAACTTTAATCAAACTAAAACCCGGCCCTAGAGGACGGCCGCTACGCGCTGCCGGGCGTGAGCTTAACGCCGAGCTCGCCGGGCGGCGCCCGACGACGGCTCGTGCAGCAAAGAATGCCAAAACAAAGGGTATGTGCGCGCGACGGGAGCTCACCACGACGACGAGGCCTCGTTGGTTTCGGGCGGGACGAGCTTGAAGGGGACTGACGACGGTGACCGCGGCAACGGGCGGGCGTTCGGGCGGCAAGATGGTCGGGCGTTCCGACGACTCTCGTGGGCCAAACATAAACGATCGAGCCGACCATGACCACCGTGATCGAGGCGATGCCAAAGCATTAGCCGGTTGGCCATGAAGCTCACCAGAGCTGACTCACGACGGGCGTAGGTGATGCACGGCGGCGCGGCGCCGCCGTCCGCGAGGAAGACTCACGGGCGTTCACGCCGGCACAGCGGTTTGAGGAGCGCGAGACGGGCTCAAAAAGGAGCGCAAAGATGATACGGAGCTTCGAGCTATGGGGGCGGGTGGAGATGGTGCGGTGGCGGTGGACTTCGACGACTAAGAAAACTCGACTACGACGAAAAACAGAGGAAGAACGACGACAACGACGGTGCTAGGCTTTATAAGGCGTGCCGGTCAAGCGGATGGTCAACACCACGGCGCTCACGACGATCTTAAAGCAAAGAGCTCAAGGCCAAGGCGCGCCTAGAAGGCCGGCGAAGACCACGGTGACCCGGCGGCGGCGGTGCGGCAGATGGGCACCCATGTGCGTAATCAGTAGCACCCACAACCCTAACTTTTGAATTTTGCAAATTACTTCCAAAATTTGAACTAAACTTGAAAAACTCCAAAAAGTAACTTAGCCTAATTTTTCAAGATCTACAATTTTCACAATTGGAAGATTTTCAAATTCTGCCTCTAAATATGACTTTTTGAAATGGGGTCAAAAAGGGATAAATTTGAATTCAAAATTACTTTTAAAATTACTCAAAAACTTGAAAAACTTTGTACATATCTTTTGTTCATCAAGAAAAGATCTACAAAGTAGCTTTTGGAAGTTTTGTCAAATTTTGCATAGATTTTGAAATATAGGAAAGGGGTAAAGAAGAGTTAGGGTTTAGGGTTTCCGACCGGGGGTAACTCGGATTCCTATTCTTTTTTCGCATCTCGTCGGCCGACAACGTAACTAAGCATCAAAAAAAAACTTATTTCTTGTCCAAACCATGGCTTAACTAGTAAGTAACACCTGGGGTGTTACATGAACGACAAATCTCCTTGGCGGCCGGGGGCGTCGGTGTTCTCATCGGCCGCGGGCGCCCATGTGTGGAACGCCGTGGTTGCCAATGTCGAGGTTGGCCGCGAGGATGTCGCCGTGGTTGATGCCCTTGTAGTTGTTGTCGGCGATAGGCATGGTGAAGACGTAGTCGACATCGGGGGGACGCCATTGGCGTTGGCATCCTTGAGGACATCGTTGCCGTTCATGGCGCCCATGGTAGCGTCCTTGTCGTTGTCGATGTCGCCGATGCCGCAAGCATTGTGGCTAGCGACGTTAATGGCGATGTCGGGGATGTCGTTGACGCTTCGGGGGTGTCGTTGTTCTTGTCGATGATGCCGGGTCGAAGACGTCTTGGTTGACGACGTTGAGCGACATCGTTGGAGCATGGGTAATAGAGGTAGAAGCTCCTTGTTGAATGGGATGGACTTGCCCGGTGATCGTGGAACTTGTGATGTCTGGTTGGCGAAGATGTTGGCGCGTTGTTGTTCATGTCGCCGTTGTTGTCCAGATGTCGTGGACGTCGGGGTTGAGATTGGCGACGCCGGTGCCGACGCCCTTGTTGGCACTCCAGGATGGTCCCAATGTCAAAGATGATGTTGGTAGTGACCGGGAAACTTATATGCGTGCCATTGTAGTAGCCATGGTGACATTGGCCTAGTTGGGTAGGCTTTTCGTCGAGCGGTGGTGGACGTCTGTGGTAGTCTCCCCGACCGATCTGATCCGGGTCGCAGCGGTGGGGCATCCTTGGGGTAGGCGTGTTTCGTTGTTTGCGGCGCCGATGATCTTGGAGGGGGGTGACGTGAGACGGCGCCTGGAGAGCGACGCCGCCGTCGGTGGCGCCCATGGCGGGGAGCGGCGGCGGTGGCGAGGATGACGTCGGAGGCGCGCGTACGTCGGGCGCAGGTTGGTGTACTTATCGATGATGGGGCTGAATTTTCCTCCATGGCTTTTTGCCTCCATGGGCTGCGATGTAGTTGTCGATGATCTTTGTTGATGTCGGAAGCGGGCATGGCGCGGCGGCGATGTTGGCGGCGCCGTGGTTGTGTCGTCGCCGCCACGTCGTCGGGGCGGCTCGATCATCGAGCTTGTCCAAGAAGGCGGTGAGGGTGGCCTGAATTTCCTTCATGGAATCGCAAGCTCGCGAAATTCCATCTACGCTCAACGTACTTGTGGTTGGCCATCGGATCTTGGCGTTGTTGGTGGTCGGGGCCGTCGGTGGTGGGAATCGTCCTGGTCTCTCGATCTCACCGTCCGATTCCGCCAGATTGGGCCGAATTGACACCGATTGCTGATCGTCGATGATGAGGATGGCGGGGAGGGCGGCGCGCGGCGATGGCCGCGCCGGCCGGTGTGGCACGCACGCCTACGGGTGGGGGCGGCGATGGCGCCCGCGGCGGCGTGGATGGCGGCGCGGCGAGGGAGAGAGAGAGAGAGAGAGCCTAGAGCCGAGAGCTGTTGGGAGTTACCCCTTTAATTTATTTCTTCTTAAGATTCAACTGACTATATGCCCCTTGTATTTATAGTCCGAGGGAGACTTGCATGCTAAGATAGATCTAGAGGTTTCCTTATAGATTGGAATTTCTCTTTTACAAGCAACCTATTTATTCCCTATTTTATTCCTATCTTTATTCCTTAAATATTCCTTACTTAATTGCGGCTAACCGACGCGGCGCTGCGCGTTTACGGCGGACGATGGCGGCCGCCGCCAGAGGCGCGACGCGCCAGGCCTTGGGCCCTAGGCGGCGCAGTTCCCCCTTGTTGGGCTCTATTCCGGTGATCTCTTTTTTGGTTCATGACGGTTCTAAATGACAAGACATTTTAGTTATTCTAGGCATAGCTTTTGTGCATTTAGGTATACACTATGCCTAGATATATAGTTAAATGGATATATCTAAAAAAAATTAAATAACATTATAACTTAGAATGAAGCGACTATTTTACTCAAGGACAATCCCATCTTATTTTGGACATTGAGGTTGCATGCTCTGAGCAAATTAACTAAAAATCAATTCAAGCGTGGAGAAGTTCATGGCTTCGAGATGAAGTCTAAATTTGCGAGACACTACAAGTGCTCTTATATGGAGTGGCGGGATTTGTACTCCCTCCATGTCATATTAGTTACTCTCTCGTTCTAAAAATATAAGTTGTTTTGAATTATTTTTTGCTATGGGTATGATAATTAAGGAGAAGTGAGAAATGTATGATGCTTAGAAATGAGGAGAGATAGAAATGTACTGAGAAATGAAAATGAAAACTAATTTAGAATGAGTGTAGATGGTTAAAATGATAGCTAACATTAATGTGTTCATATGCAAATTCTAGGAATATTATACGACATTTTTAGGTCTTCATATTAGAAGACTTTACTTGGTCACCAATCCACCGGTACAACATTCTATGCACACGACATAGATTCCCGTTCCCCCTCTCGTGAGATCCTAATCCTATAGGTAAGGTAGGTTCAGTTTACAAGTCATCTCTTTGTGCAGCTGCACGATGGTGCAAGTCAGGAAACAACCCTCACAACAAACCACAAACAAACAGTAAACTCAAGCTTTGCTCAAGCTCAAGTCTGTTGTCTTTTCCAGTTCCACCGATCATTTTCCATAGCTAGGCTCTAGTCTCTAGAAGGAGGAGTATCAGTAGCTTCCCCAACAAGATAACTGGCTTTGCAAGCATCTTTCTTCGGACACAAGCCAACCAAGTCCAGTCAGTCCCCGGGCGCTTGGGTCAAACGTGTTCCACTCGCTCACTCGCACAGCCAACTCCCACCCGTGCGGCCTCCGCTCGCCTCTCCTCTCCCGCCACGTCACCATCATCCATCCTCCGCAGGATGCTCTTATAAAACACCTCGCGCCTCCTCCGCTCCGCTCACCACCAAAGCCAAGCGGCCTCCTCTTCCCGGGCAAAGCAGAGCAAGCCAAGCCAAGACACACGCAACGCAATGGCCGTGGGGTTCCGTCGGACGCTCAGCACGCTAACGTCGCCCAAGTCGATGGCGCCGTCGTTCCTCCTCGACTGCGCGCGGCCCAAGAAGCTGTCGTCGTACGCGCGGGTGCGGTCCACGAGCCTCCCCGTGCGCCTCCACCCTCTGGCGGCGGCGCTGCACGACTCGGCGCGGGCGCTGCTAGCGTGGGCCGACGCGCCGGCGCAGACGGGGCCCGCGTGGGTCGCCGACGGCGCCGGGCGCGCGGGCCGCGTCCTGTCGGGCCTGGCCGACCTCCTGGACCACCCGCAGGCCCGCGACGCTGCGGCGGCACCCCTGCTGGACGGAGCAGCTCCTGGACGACCTCCTCCTCCTGGCCGACCTCCACGGCTCCTTCCGCGACGCCCTCGTCTCCCTCAAGCAGCTCCTCGCCGAGACCCACGCCGCGCTGCGCCGGCGCGACTACGGCGTCCGCCTCGCGTCCCGCGCTGCGCGCGCAGCGGCGGTCGGCGCGGGAGGTGTCCCGCCTCGCGTCCTCGGCGCGGGACCTCTCCCCACCGCGCCGCGGGCGACGGCGGCGAGTCCGACGAGGCCACGCTCGCCGACGCCTTCGCGGCCGCCACGGCCGCCGTGTCCGCCGCCTCGTCCGCGGTCTTCGCCGGCGTCTCGGCCGCCTCCGCGGAGTCGGCGGCCAGCGCCGCGCCGTCCCCGAGGACGCCCACGCCCTACTCCCCCCGCGCGGACCCCCGGGAGCCCGATGTGGCTGGTGACGGACCTGCTCCGGCGCCGGCGGACCGTGTCGTTCGAGGACTCGTGCAACGAGGAGGGAGGAGGAGCGCAAGGCGGCCATGGGCAGGGTCCGCGCCCTCGAGGACTGCGTCGACGCCGCCGAGGCTGGCTGCCAGGAGGTCTACCGCGCGCTCGTCAATGCCAGAGTCTCCCTGCTCAACCTGCTCACGCCCACATTCTGATGAATCGATTCATTCTTGGCGGGTCAAACGTTTTGCTGTGACTGTGAGACCTTCCGTCCATTTTGATTCGTTTGTGGTGTGTAAATGATGTAAATACCTAGTAGTTCTCTCCCTACTTCTTCGGATTGCAAAGGGAATTAGTTCCGATTGGCCGAGAACCTCTGCTTCTGCCCAAGTGCGAACCAACCGTCTGTTTTGATTGATTCATTGTTTTCCAACAAAATTAGCAGGCGAGAGATGCAAAAAGTTGTTACAATTGCAGAGTGTATACTGCATTGTGTTGTGCGGAGAAGAACATTCTTTTTCTTTCTTTTGGAGAGGAAGAACATTGTTCATTTGTCTGGATTTTTGTCTGGATTTTGGAGAGGAAAAACCTCTTGTCTCTTGCACGAAGACGGTTGATACTGTCACGAGCGAGCTGCGAGCCATCTGTCTTGCCGTTTCCCTTTCCAGGTGAGCGATGCATACATGGGAATGGACAGGGACTCAAGTTTGCGCAGCATGCAATGGAATGGAACAAAGCCATGCTGCTGAGGCATTGATTTGGCGGAAAGGAAATCAATCTTTGGGTGCTGTGGTCTTTTTCGGTCGGTTAGGCGTCACATGGACTTGTATCTGCGGAGTTTAATGTGCCGCGCTGGGGTGATGAGTGACCGAACCCAACCCAACCCTTTTTCCAGTGATGCAGCCAGCCGCCAACCTCTCCCTGTAGCGATTGAGGTCGACGTCTATCCAGCCCCGGCCCGGACCCCAAATTTAAGCCGTGCCAGCGAGTTCTTCCAGAGAAACCAGAACCACACTGAAACTGATGCAACGTACAAGAGCATTCTCTGCCCCAGGATGACCGGATTGGGCACTGCGTATGAGTATCATATGAAAAGGCTTCATTTGTTTTTTATTCAGAAGTTTTTTTTTTTTTTTTTCTAAATCCACAGTACAAGTTAGTACTAGTACGTACTGAATCCAACCGACCTGTACCTAGTTTCAGACAAGTATCAGTTGGCCTTGCCACGAAGATCATCGATCACCACCGTACTACTACTACTACAGACTAGAAAGGCGAAAGGTACCCATGACCGGGCTCGTCAGTTCGAAGTTTGAACACTGGCTCAACAAGAAAAAGTGGCCGTTCACTTTTCAAGTACTAGGGTCTCCCCTAATCTTAATTCCAAGTCCTGATCGATCGAGCTACCCAACCAACGATTATATATCTAGTGGGGTACAGTCATTGGCTCGATCGCGTCGGTGCGGTTGGCCCAATGCAATGCGATGCGATGCGATGCGAGGTCCATCACATGAATGAATCGAATCAATGTGGTCTGCAAAATAATTTAGCTCCATTCCTGAAAAAAATAGGAGCTCCTCTCCATCGGGCGGGCGAGCGATTAAGTGATAACAATAATTGGGTGGTGGATGATCATATGAATCGGCTAATGGCTAGATGGGATGTTGTAGTCTGATAGTTAGGTCGGCGGCTTTGGACGCATCCCTCAATCGACCTCCGTCCCTCCCTCCCATGTGTTCTGGCAGAAATAACTGAATCTATGACAAGCTTACGGTAGTTGCGATCGAGCGCGTCTTGGACTGAATCACTGAATCTAGCTAGTGCCGATGGATGGATCGTTGGGTGGTTGGGTTGGACGTACGTTTGAGTGCAAGGAAGACGATCGACCACTGCTCTGCTGCAATACATGATTCGGCCAGGATTTGTTTTCCTCGGCCGTATGGTATGGATGCGATCCAATACGACGCGGCGTGAGGACGACGAACGACCAAGTACTGTGAGTGAGTGTGAGGCTTGGATCGCGACGCGCCTGCGCTGAGCATATAATAGTGTGTGTTGGTGGAATCAATCCTCTTCTCTAGCATGCACATCAAAAAGGAAAAATCGCCGGTGATTTCATATCGTTGCCCTTATCTAGTGACTAGAGAAGCTAAGGATTATTAGTTCTTTAAAGTTCTTGGCCAATCACTCGTTCAGTTGTCAGCGTGAAGAGACACAAAATGATGAGTTGATGATAGAAAGGGAAGATAAAAAAAAATGAAAAAGTGGCGAAAAAGAGAAGCACCACTCTATTTTTATTAGCAAAAATCGATGATTTTATCTATCCCTTCACACTTTTCTCTGCTTGGTGGTGCTTGGGCCCAACGCGAATGGACGGGGCCTGGAACGGGAGTCACTCTCCAACTTTTGGGGCCTGGCTTTTTGATGCAAAGAGCCCACCGCGATCGATCCGCACTGCGCCGGATGGATGATCCGTCCAAAGCCAATGGCATTATTTGGCGGAAAAAGTCGGCATTCCTCCCCCAACTATCGCGAGAGTTCATTTTTTCCTCCTCATTTCCAAAACCCGGACAAACCGCTTCCTCAACTTTTCAAACCATGCATTTTTCCTCCTCGGCGGTTTTGAGGGCGGTTTTGCTACAAGTAACAACAGGTTTGGTACAGTAACCATGGTTTGCTACAGTAGCAACACCTTTGCCTTTGCTTTTTAAAAAAATTGGTTGAATCTTTGAAAAAAAACATAGTAAATCATAGAAAAATCATAAAATAAAAAATCCGATTTTGTTGGACTCCACATGAGTAGATCTACACAGTGAGTATATAATATGATATGCTTTTAGTACAAAGTTTTTGCTATGAAAGTTTTGTCTTTTTTTTTTTTCATTTATTTGGCTGAATCTTTGAAAAATCATAGAAAATCATAAAAAAATCATAAAATAGAAAATTTAATTTTGTTAGACTCCACATGAGTAGATCTACACAGTGAATATTTAATATGATATGCTTTAGTACAAAGTTCTATACGGTGAATATATAATTAATTAAAATAATTCGTAGCTGCAGCTTCTATAATTATTTTGTTGAACTAAAGTATACCATATTATATGTTCCTTTGTGTAGATCTACTCATGTGGAGTCTAACAAAATTAGATTTTCTATTTTTTTAATTTTTCTGTGATTTACTATGATTTTAAAGATTCGATCGGATTTTTTTTTAAAAAAAAAAGGCAAAGGTGATGGTACTGTAGCAAACCATGGTTACTGTACCAAACCTGCGGTTACTGTAGCAAAACCGCCCTCAAAACCGCTTCGAGGGAGGAAAAATGCATGGTTTGAAAAGTTGAGGGAGGCGATTTGTCCGGTTTTGGAGTTGAGGGAGGAAAAGTGAACTTCTCGTGATAGTTGGGGGAGGGAATGTGGACTTTTTCCTTATTTGGCACGTGATGAGCGTTATAGGTGGTGGTGGTGGCAATGGATGCCAGTCCGACTGGACAAGCATGATAGCAGCTTGGGCATGGAAATTGTAATCGTGCTGGATGCAGCAGCTCGTGCAGACGGAAACGGACATGGCACATGGTCACACTCGCACACCTTTCGGCCCGGGAACGACTCTCAGGCGTCCTATGCAAATCGGCATCTATCGGACGCCGTCGCGACAACCTAGACGCGACGGCCCAAATCAAAGCACAGCATCGATTTGTTTCCCCATCGCAAACCAACTATTCCCCATCGCCCGGCGCCGCGGCACGTTCTTCCGTCGGCGTCTGGCTCCGTCTCGCCGGCCCCGTCGGCGCATCGGCGCGGCTGCCCCCGTCTCGCCAACCACCAGCTCCCCTCGGCAATGATTCGCCAGACGGTCGACCAACTCCGCGCCAAGCGGCTGCATCGCTCGGCGGAAGAACCGCAGCACCGGCCAGATCCTACGTGCGGGGCGGTCGACCTCGGCTTCCGCTCGATCTCGGATCCCAATGTCTCTCTTCTTCGCTTGAATTATCCCTATTCCCGTCGCCCACCTCCAATTGTTGCAAATGATTACCCAGGCTAATGGAGAGGGTACTTCAAAGGCCAGATCACCGGCTGCCGGCCCGTGAGCCTTCCCATCTCGGTTCATGGGTGATCTTTTTCTCTGTGTGGAAATCGGTTGGTTGTTGAGTGTGGTGGTCTACAACCAAAGCCTCCATGGGTACAATTTATTGATTTGGCTAGGTCGAGGGTCCGAGAAGACACTTTTGAGTGATGGGTTTCGCTGAGTCCTCACCCGGCACAAGGAGTTTCATGTTTGTATGCTATTGAAAATCCCTTGGCCTACAACAGGAAGTTTAGCCCCAAAGCCTCCATGGTTATTATGCGGTGAAGTTCCGCTACAGCTCATAATGCCGAGGCACTTGCTTGTGAAGTACCACGGTTATTATGCGGTGAAGTTCTAGCTACGACTCATAATGCCGAGGCACTTGCTTGTGAAGTACCGATCATGTTCCACCATGGTTCATAGTGAAGCAATGGCTACTATTACTAGAAGAGGAAGTTGCTGATACATGTATCAAGATACGACCAACACCTTGGCCGTCTTTTGTTATACCCGCTATCAAGTTGAAGTGGAATCCAAAGAACAATGGACAGCAGTTCACTGTATTTCTTTTGATGTGGGGTTGTCTTTGCAAAGTAAAGAAAATATGGCATGGTATTACTATCTTCAATGCGTGCTTGAACCAGTCATGCGTTTGGGCGCGGCGGTGTCGTCGATGATGATTCTTGAGGAAGGGATGGGCCTTAACATTGGAGTATTTCAGGCTAATTGTATATGTTCTATAATTATATTTTTATACTTGTGTAGTGGGTAACCATTGTTTTACTCATTCAAACAGTTAAATTATTTTTGTACTTGTAACTATTCTTGCAAGTATATGAATTGTATAGTAGCTAAATTAGTTGTTACACAACATTGGAGTATTTCAAAAGCACCAGAGAGTACAATGGATTTCTATTATGCGGTGAAGATTGACGGTGACAATCTTTGTCCACGGGGCTATTTTGGGTAGATGAAAGGACTAGGGAACTGTTTCAAGTCTTTCGGAGACTCCATCTTCTTTGATATAACCTTTTGTAGTCTTATTTATTGATCATAATGAGGTCACAAAGTACACTAGGTCATTTGAAAAAGTTAATCTGTAGCATTTTACATAATATTATTCGATGATATTACAAAAAGAAAATTATATATATGCTCTATAATTATAGTTTTGTAGCTGTGTATTAGGTAACCATTGTTTTACTCATTCAAATAATTATAGATGTTATGAATGCCACCTTCCGAGAATCGAATGAATATGTGAAATCACAAAGGATCAATGTAATTTAATTTAATTATGTTTCAAGTACCTTTATTTTATGTTGCAATTACTTGAACCGGCCGTTACATCTCAAAATGTGCTTATGAAACATGAAGATTTCCCCCCTTTGTTGCATCTGTAAATGCTCTAATGAAACCGCCGAGTGTAACTATTGTTGCAAGTATATGAATTGTATGTTGCTAGTAGCTGAATTAGCTGTTACATCTCAAAATGTGGTCATGTAACATGAACATTTCCCCATCATTACATCCGGAAGTGATAACTACTTACAAGAAAACCTCTTCTTTGGAATTAGTTAACACACGTAAACTATATTACTTGCAACCGGCGACTAAGACTAGTTAAACATGTCATAAGAAGCATTGAAACATCCTATGGGAGTAGTTGCAACAGTCCAAATGATACAAGTTCAACACGGTCTAGCACGCACTGTCGAAAAAGATGAGTTTTCGCATAAAGCATAGAGACATATAAGATGGAGTGCAAATATTTCGAACCAATGAAACTGCAGCGCATAGAAATACCACAGACTACTTTGAACCAGCAACAAAAAGAAACAAAGAGTGATGAAGCAACTTGTATCATTGAATTCTCAACACTTTGCAACAATACGGTTGGGTAATTTCAACGAGAATGCCATTACCAATGCAACATGGCTGATTACAAAAAGAAATAGCATAACAAGATAGAAGCAACTTGTAACGTTGGATTCTCAACACCGCAACAAGTGTGGTTCGTAATTGCAACAGCATTGCTATTACCAATACAAAATGGCTGATTACAAAAGAAATGGCAGAATAGGACACCTAGAAATATCCTTTTCCCCATAAGATGTCTAGTAGCAAAACCACAGGTTGCATAGAGGTTGAAAACCCAGATACAGTGTGTTCTTTGTTTAACTAGACTAACTAGACTAATGGCATGTCATTTAGCTAATTAATGTAGTGCTCCTTCACGAAGTCCGCAGCAGAGACCTTGTTCAATGGTGATAGGAGTAGTGAGCCAGCCACATGCTTCCTGTAGTCAGCCACGTTGACATGAAAAAAAAGAGGCCAAAATTAAAACGATGCCAAATGCAAATGGCTGAAATGGAAATTTTTTTTAACCATATGGGCAATGGAAAAAACTAACCGGTCAAACTCCATAGCCATCTGTTGCCCATCCCATGACTCCATATAAAGCATCACATAGAGCCCACAGTCAAACCTTAAAAGAAAAAAAGGAAAGCAAAATAGGTTTGAGATAATCGGTAGGGTAGAACCTCTTGAATTTGGATACAAATTGGAAACAAGAAGTGCGCAATGAACACATACAAGTTTTTCTGTTGTGGGTAATTTTTAGGGAAGGTCCATGTGAATTTAGATACATCCTTCTTGAGAACACTTTGCTTCCATAAGCAAAGAAGTCCAAAGTTTTCGACCTACAATGCACATCATTATTAGAGCTTCAACTTGATGTAAATCATTCCAAGACCGAAGCAAGCAAGGAGCACACAATTACCATGTTCTTGGCTTTTTTTCAAAACAGGGAGTGTCCATTGAACCGTTGATGGAATTGAAGAAAGCTAGTTTGTGAACATGTTAACGCATATAAGCAACCAATGATGTTCCTCAACTATTGGGAAAAAGATCTACATGCAAGGAGAGAATGCATAAGGTAATGTGGACTAGACATCTAACTTCAACATTTCATACGGTCATTTGAAACATATCAGCAAACAAAGATGCAACATTGAATGACAAAATTCAGCGGGCATACCACCACCGGTAGAGGCCTTGGAAGGTGCATTGCAAGTTACGCTTGAAGCGTAGCGATGCGGATGATGATCTTAGATGTCATCTCGGCTAAATGATTCTTGATTATACCCCTGCATTTGCCCTTGAAAATCCGCAGCCATAGCCTCAACAAGATCATCAATGTCACGCTCGATTTGAGAATTTCTCTCTGTCATAATAGGGCTGGTATTGAGGAGGCACATGTTAGGATGGCGAGAAATAAAACAAGATGAAAAAGGGGCGAGAATAGCACCGAGAGATAAGTTTATGAAACATGGATAGGAAAGTAGTGCAACATGGAAAGGTATCTATTGCAACAAAAACATAAAAAATACCTAGAGATGCTCTTACCGGATGTGAACTTAGATTGCTAGGGGCACAGTGGGTGCATCCAATCTTCTAGAGATGCTTGGGAGCTAACAACATGGGCTTCAAAGAACAATAGGATCCTCGGTTTCATTTGGAGGAGTTGAGTATGGTGTGACGTTCGGAACTAACATTTAGGATTGGTGAGGGAGTTACGTTATGAAATGCAATGCATTCCGAGAACGGCAAAATGTACAAAAATAGAGGATAAATGTACAAACCAGGTAGCCTCCCCGAATGTATCCAATTGTAGCCTCTGGCGGGTCCACATCCATAGCAAACTCAAAGTCCTTTGTGGATACATTGCAAAGACGAGGCAGATCATAACAGATTTGACGCGTGTTGCGATTTGTTGGGATATCAAGGTGATCCATGTACACAATCTAGACATAGGTAAAATCAGAGGCAACATTAAAACGAACCGATACAACCGTCTCGAATAAAGGTACAATACATGGATCACAATTAAAGACACGTAAAAGAAGGCAAGTCGACATACCATGAAAGTTGAAAGACAACCTAGAATATTATGGTCATGCTTTTTAGTTGTTCGTAAGATAATTTCGGTAACTATCCACCTCTTCCATCAACACATCTAGGATGTGGCCAGCCCAATCAAATTATTTGATTTTGGATACATCATGTAGACTATGGAGATACTTTAAACTCACAAACATTTATTGAACCTGGACAATAACCGACCCCAATGCTAGAAGCATAAAAGCCTTCATGAAGAAAAACCTCATCCTTACTAGCCGGGGAGAACCTCTTTGCACCTTCTTAGCTTGGCTCTACTACCCTCCCTAAATTCATCATGGATTTTCAAGAACTCTTCAACCTTCTCAACATCAACACATAGATCCAAAGATTTGGTGCCATTCTCAAAGCCCAATATCTTGCAAACCAGAGCGTGATAAAACACAATCACCTTGCTACCTAGCCTAAACTCACGTAACCCAGAATCAATATGCTGCATTATCCACATGGTAAACCTGATTGGCACACAGATGTCAGGCAAAGAAAGCAGAGAGACATGACTAGATGCCTTGATCCATTTCTCTCGATCTATATCAAATGGAAGAAGTTGATGGATCCTATGAGCTGAAAATCTGCTTTTAAACTTCTCAGCGTCTCCATCATGATTACCTAAAATCAAACACAAAAATGGCCTAAGCATGTAGCGATCCAAAAATGTTGCGTTGACTATAGAAAAGCAACAGATGTCAAATTTAAAGAGTGCAACAATGGGAAATAACAAAACTGAACGTAATACACTCATATTTGCACTCCATCTATATGTCTCTATGCTTTATGCTAAAAACTCATCTTTTTCGACGGTGCGTCTTTGGACCGTGTTGAACTTGTATTATTTGGACTGTTGCAACTAATCCCATAGGATGTTTTCAATGCTTCTTATGACATGTTTAACTAGTCTTAGTCGCCGGTTGCAAGTAATATAGTTTACGTGTGTTAACTAATTCCAAAGAAGAGGTTTTCTTGTAAGTAGTTATCACTTCCGGATGTAACAGTGGGGAAATGTTCATGTTACATGACCACATTTTGAGATGTAACTTGACTAATTCAGCTACTAGCAACATACAATTCATATACTTGCAACAATAGTTACACTCGGCAGTTTCATTAGAGCATTTACAGATGCAAATTGGGGAAATCTTCATGTTTCATAAGCACATATTTTGAGATGTAACAATTTGGTTCAAGTAATTTGCAACATAAAATAAAGGTACTTGAAACATAATTAAATTAAATTACATTGATCCTTTGTGATTTCACATATTCATTCGATTCTCGAAGGTGACATTCGAACATCTATAATTATTTGAATGAGTAAAACAATGGTTACCGAATACACAACTACAAAACTATAATTATAGAGCATATATATAATTTTCTTTTGTAATATCATCGAATAATATTATGTAAAATGCTACAGATTAACTTTTTCAAATGACCTAGTGTACTGTGACCTCATTATGATCAATAAATAAGACTACAAAAGGTTATATCAAAGAAGATGGAGTCTCCGAAAGACTTGAACAGTTCCCTAGTTTTGAAACATCGAGATATACTTCTACAACACTTGTAGCATAAGTATGAAACACTTGAAAACATACACTTGCAACATGCATGTTTTGAAACATCGAGATATACTTCTACAACATCCAGGATGAAGCACTTGAAACATGCGTTTTGAAACACCGAAATATGCATTTAAAGCACCCGCAACATTTGTGATATACGTTGCAAAATGCGCGGTATAGATATTGCAACGTATGCAATATCCTGATGAAACGAATCAGGAGCAGCCATAGCCTACCTAGTAGGAAATGCAACAAACTGTAAGCGTCACTCGGGTAATGGCAACATAGAAGGAGTACTGAAATGTATCACCAAAATTGGGGCATGAGCCAAGGTGATGGCCATGTAAAGCACGGTAATGGCCATGTTAAGCACCTTTTAGAGATAACGACGTACATGGAGACACAATCTATAGTTGATTGTTGCAAAAAAAATATTAAGAAGGCATGAAACACTTGATATATCATGGTGAAACAACACAATATAGCATAATGAAACATGTTCTTAAAGCCTACTTTTGATAGTTTCATCAGCTTTGTTTCAACAATTTCTTACAGCCTAGATTCAACAAGGATAGCTAGCTAGAATTAGTGTGGTAACAGGTTGTCGTCTGCGGATGGAATCTAGTACTGGTTATTAGCTCCTGTACATGACCACGATATTAGCTTGTTAAATCTCCATTGCACTGATATATGTGTGTCAGTACCTATTTCAGAATCAACAATTTTCGAGTTCTTCATAGCGCTAAGAAGCCTAATAATTCAGTAGAAGAGAACACACTAATTTTATTATCGTGCACATTACATTTAGCAATTCTGAAAGTGTTCTTAGCATATGAGATGCTTAAAGTACCAAAAGTTTTGTAGCTACTCGTTCGACACCATACCTCCTTGCTTAGGGGCCTGCTTCAGTGTAGATTTCTTCATTGATCCGTCATATGCTAGAAGATGGTGACCTTCCTTGCTGCCAGATGCCCACGTGACTTGTTGTTGGCGAACTTCCTCGCTGCCAGAGGCCCACGAGCACGGACCCGCCCAACATCCACATCATCGTCGTTGCTGCTGGGCGAGTTGTACTCGATGAGCAAGACGTCCTGTCAATCTCGAGCGCATCCCTGGAGACCGTCGTCGAGGGTGGAAGGGAGCGCGAGTGCAGCATGAGAAGCCTGCTCCGGGTCTGGGCATTCCGGATCTCATGATATCGCGAGCCGAGGTCGAGCGTCGCGGTGGCGCCGGCGTCGACAGCGGCCGCGGCCTTTTGGTGGGAATGGGGCGCAACGGGAGATGGGCGCCGCTTGATGCACGGCGACGGTGAGGATGATGCGGAGAGGCGCGATGCGATGCTGTTGGGTCGTGCTGCGCAGGCGTAGCCCCATCGTCTGGACTTGTTGACCGGAATGAGGTACGAGGTCGTCGATGTGGAGCTCGTCGGCGCCGCGGACCGCAGCAGTGGCCGCAATGGGCTGATGGAGCGCAGCCATGACGGGCGGCGCTAGTAGGGCACCAACGAGAGGCCCGGGCGAGGTTGGCGCCGGTGAGCGGTTTTGGGCGAGGGCCGTGCCGGTGAGCAGCTCGGGTGCGGCGCGGCGCGACGACGGCGAGCGGCTGGGCGAGGGCAGCGCCAGTGAGCAGCCTGGCGCGGGGCCGGCATCGGTGAGCAGCTCGAGCGATGGCGGCGCGAGCAGAATCGCCGTGAGCAGGCGCGAGCGCGTGTGGATGACGAGCAGCCACGATGCGGGATACGATGCGGATGCGGGCGAGTGGGATAAGCCTACGCACTAAAACCGACGGCGACCACGCACTTTAGATGGGCCAGACCTTCACGCGGCCCAGCAACGCCTGCGTCCG